>JARHVA010005159.1:257500-295000 GCA_037957365.1 Torreya grandis
TTTATGTTAGTAATACAAAAAAATAAAATGACTATTATAAAGGAAAAATAAGTCTTCCTGGACTTACCTTGTAAATGAAGATCATGTAGTTGAGTCTGAGTATGGAAATCTAGGTTTGTATATGTGAAACATTATCCAAATAAAATGTCCTATAATGAAACATGAAAAAAATAGCCCTTACTTAAGAGATGATCAGAAGGAAAATAATATGTTGAAATAATCTAACTGATTAAAAATCTATAAAAAGAAAAGAAAATAATGCATAAACCTCATTGAGTACATGAACCAATGCATGAACCTAGTGACAACTTGTGTGTGTGAGTGTGCATGGTGATCATATCATTGAATAACTTATACTGAGATGATGTATTTATCAATCCTCATATGGGTGGATCAAAAACTCAATCTAATTTTGACTCCATCATTGCCCACCCCTGCTTGATGGATCTTAATCTATGCGAATATCTTGGATAAGATTGTGTGTATAACCCTCTCATGTAGGTGGCTTAATAACTTAAGTAGGCCATGAATCCATAATTTCCCACCTATTTGAAGTAGATACATATATAGATATACTAAAAAAATTAATGAAAGTATCTAACTGAGTAAATCTATTTGTGTATGTTGGATCTAATGCCCCTCAAGTATATTAGGTAGCTATGGGCCACTCAAGAATGCCAACCACTACAGATGGAGTAAGTAATGAATATAATGACAACCTAGAATGTGATAATAGGTATATATAACATAGGAAATAATGACATGTAGTTTTTTATTCTATCTAATCAATGTATGTGTAGCTGAGTATATGGAAACAATGTGCCATGCACATGCCCCCAATCTAGTATATGAGTATACTAAATCTGAGTTGACTATGCAATTAATAAATTTGTGTATTTAAAATGAATGTGTGAGTGATTATGACACACATGATGCCCCTAAAACTAATAAACTAGTATGAATATGAGCTAAAATGAATTTATCTAAGATAAATCTAAACATAATTATCAAACCTATGACTGTATCTATGCAAATCTATATTACACTTGGTGTATTGGTCTAAATGATCTAGATTGTCTTAAAATTGGGGCTACTAGACACTATCACCCTATAGTGGAAAATAGTTCATTATGGTAATAGTGTCCAAATATATGCACTAATGTTTTCCTACTCTGATTTTTGAGTGATATGAATTAACTTTTGAGTCTCTATTCTTTTTTATATTTGCCCTATATCTAATATTTGAAACAGGGCATGTGTGCTAAATTTTATCTATGAAAATAAAAGTAGAAGCCTGATATTTGTGACAAACCCATGTGAAGGCCCCCTCTTTTGAGGTTATTTATGAAATATCTATAAATTTTTTTAAATAGAGCATGTTCATGATAATCCAATATATGTGCAAACATAAAATTAGAATGTAAATATATCTGAACATAAGTAATATAAGATTTATGTTGTAATCTATCATTACACAAAGGTGTCAATATAGATGTAATAAATGTCTATATAAATAAATTTAAGGAAGTACCTAAGGGTATGGGGTGTGATGTCCATCACAACACCCAATTAGGAAGGTTAGATGCATGAAATCCCTCATGGTGTCAAAAATTGATGTGTGTGTGTGTGTAATAAGAAAATATAAATGTCATGGTGTAGAAACATACACATAACCAAACATAAAATAACATGAATAATGTAAAACATAGGCCAATGGGACATAATACAAGGTACATGGGCACAAGTCACTAAATTTGAGAATGAAGACTACAAGGACATGTTCAAATATTCCATACATAAGCAATGAGTAATTTTAATTAGAGCCATATAGAAGGACATGTTGAAATGTCTACATGTATAAGTAAGAAATAATGCACAAGAAACATGGGCACATGTCCAAGGTATAAAAATAGATAAGTGGCATTGATCCAAATAATAACGGCATATTAAAATGCCCTCAAAGATGGAAGAATTATAGGAAACATAAATAAGTCTAATATAGGAAAAATAGAAATGAAAGCATGCATAACTATGTTAAATAAATCTATGTAGATGATAGGATGCATATATACTTAGTATAACTAGTGATAGTTATAAAAATATCTAAGAAATGAGGAGCAATTATAAATATCAATATAAATCAATCCCTAAACTAGAATGTATACTATATAAAGATAAAACCTAGTTATACCAATTGTGTAGGAGATGCCCCCAAGTGGGTAGATGTATCAAATGTATAAACCTGGACTAATGTAAATTCCACCAATGGGTAGATGATATATGGTATATATTAATTTAAAGTATTATATTTTTTTCTACAATTTACAAGCACTTGATAATAATAATCAAAACATATGTGTATGATAAAAACTCACTATACTAGGATAACTAGTAATATACAATATCTGACATGTAGTATAAATGTAAACATAACAATACATACATTTTATAAAAGTTTTTCTTAGAAATATTTAAATATTTTTATATTTTTAAATCTTATACTATTTTTGTGTTTTATGAATATTAGCTATGTACATGCAAATGAAAATGAACTGTGTACAAGGAGTAAGAGAGAGAAATAAGTGTGTGTAATGAAAATGAAGAGTTAATTATTTAAATGTAGAATATCCTTAGATGTATGATGTTTATTGGATTTTTAACTAAATTTTCATTGAGTAAATATAGATGATATAATTTTTGGATAATGTTTTATATGATGATGTATGGTCTGAGCCAATTTGGTTTAAACTTTCCTTTATTTTCTTCTTTGGCATTGACATTTTTGATATTTTCTTTCAATACCATATTGCTTTCAAATTCCTTATTATGCATTCTTTTATTATAGGTTCTCTAGATTCACTTATAATAAAATCTTAGATGTTTTGTGGCATAGATACCTATATGATCCAACTATTCTTATTTTTGGACATTTCACTTTCTATATTGGTCATCTATGATGAGTCATTTTAAAGACACCCATAAAGATAGGATTTCTAATTCCAATGGAATAATGAATTTTTTGCCATATATGATTGAATATTTAGTATCCCATATTGGTTTGGGAATTCCAAACTACATAGATGATTTTATTATGCCAGTCATCACCAAATTTGGTGATTATTTTAGTAAAAATGTTGTTGATCCTCTTATTCATTGCCTCTACTTGACCATCACCCTATAGGTAGTGTTCACCATTTTTACCAAAGGCCAATCAATGTCTATATTCAAAATATTGTATAAGAGATTTTTATAATGTCATGGTGTATATTATATCTCTTTTTATGTCATTTCATATGCCATTCTAGCTTTGGTCATAATCTATCTTGGTTATTATGCCATTTGGTGTCTTAGGGGTCATTTTAGGGTCATATATGTAAGTTGTAGGTATTTATGGTTATAAATGTAGTTATAACATGGAAAATTTTTGTTTATGACTCAAGGAATTCATCTAATCTTTTAAATATCAAGAAACAACTCAAGAACAAGCTTTATGAAGCTAGACTATCATCAGGATGTCACATGGAAACTAGAATGGAAATGCTTACTTATGTAATTTATATATATATATATGATCAAAAAGCCTCATGTGACCATAAAACCATAAATTATTAGTTTAATTAGTTCTGATATCATGATCTACAAGTTTAATATCTTGATGAGTCTTTTATCTCAAGATCTTAGCCTTTAAAGTTTATCCTACCACATCTAAGGAGGCAGGCCATCAAGGACATCATTCAAAAATGAACAAACCAACTCATTTGTAAATTTTTTATCTTTACTTAGGAATTCATACAAGCCAAAGTATTATAGTTCCACGGTTTTCTAAATACCAAGATCATCCTCTAAAAGTTGCATGCCTATGAAATTTCTCTAGTTCAAGTTATAAAGCTTCAAAATTCAACCTATAGTGCAAGACATCCATCCAAACATCAAAATAAAGCTTGAGAAAAACAAATCCTTTTGATATTAAATTTTTGGATTGAATAAACATAAATGATGACCATGTGAACATAATTTTAAGGGAGCATGGACATCAAATTTAAGCTCATAAAATATCCATTAGTTTTCAAATTATGGGTCCTAGTAGATATTATGGTCCATGTTACATCATAAATGTTGATCTGACAATGTGAGATGAATAAAAATATTAGAGAGATTAAGAGGCCACCACATGGTTTAAGTGCATGAGTTGGTACACTAAAAACAAGATAATAAAATTAATTCATGATTGATACATGTCATAAGAACTAAAATTGACAAGATGATAACATATCCTAAAATCAAATGTAGTGCTACCATATGGTAACACCTTGGATAGAGTTGACAATTCAACTACAATGTTGATAATTCATGATCATTATTACTAAGTATGATCAATAATGTGAGATGGGTTAATGAATTAATGATATAGACTAGATATTAATGACCAATGAAATTAAAGGTCAAAAATCTAAGGGACTTCATGGAGATCAAACATATGACCAAGGTCGAACTAGGGTAAGATTTTCAAAGGGAGCATGCCTTAATTAGAGCTAAATAAAATTCCATGAAGCAGACATAATGATTCATTCAAGTGATCAAGAACATATAGGGACACCATTTAATATCAATACATACCTTTGGTTTTTAGATTTATTACATACAAGGTCTATCTTTTAAAGGATGCAACATTGTCTAGTGACTGTGGTCACCATTCTTAAAATACAGGTCCATATATATATATATATATATAAATTATTGATTTTGGTAGGGATATAATGAGTCTATTTTGACCTATTTATATATATTAAGGGGAATATTTAGTCTATATTTATGCATTAATATAAATACTATAGGAAACCCAATAGTTTGAAATTGGTTTTCCATTTATAGTGAACCTATGAACATGGGGACAGGTTTGATAATGATCCAATTAAATAAGAGATATATTTTGGAAGGATGCCACAAATAAATTAATTTATACCCCAATTATTTCATCATCAAGATAAAACTACATGAAAGGGACCCTTCTATCCACTGTTGAACACCACGATGAACTAGTTAAGAGTAGTTAGCACTAGGATAAATTTCTAATAGATGGATCTGATTGTTGTAATTACATTGATGTCAAAAATTATCTCAAAACCACTTTATCCCATCATTAAAACTAGATGGATCATGAGTGAAGGAATAATGAATCATTACAACTAATTGAGATGACCCAAATTAATCAAGAAGTTTTAAATAAGCATGCTGGCAGAGGTAGTTGTAACTATGTTCAAATGAGGTTGAACTCATTTGATTCCCCTTAGGACTTCTCTTTTTTTTATTCTCTCTCTCAAATTGTATAAGTATCTTTAATTTTGTCCTTTTTATTATATCACACCATGTATGGCCAACCCCTATTGGAATGATGTCATATTTTCCTTTGATCCTTAATGCAAGTTTGTTTTTGAGTTTTGAATAATTGTCTAAGTCTATAAGGGATGTATGGTGATTATAAGTGATAATTATCTATCTTTCCTTCCCTTATCCCTTCATATTTGAGTAATATTTACTTGTCTAATAGGTCATATAGAGTGTAGTATAGTGTGTAAAGTTTTCTCAAGTGTAAAATTATCCATGGAGTGTGTAATCTACCCTCTGGCTCATTTTCCTTATGTTGTTTCTCACATCTTTCCTCTATATTGAAATACTCATGTTATAACCCATTAAGACTTAGATACTAGTTTGTATGCCTTATTTCATCATGGTAGATATATTATGGTCAAATGGAAGATATTTTGGTGTATCACCTCCTTTATATTAGGTTCAATTCATGTATTCTCTAACTTTTTTCCCATAAGTATTTAGTAGTTTAAGTGATAAACATTACATGATACATTCAGGGAGTTAGCCCTTAAATTTAAAGGCTAATTTTAATATAGGTATACCGACATACCTATAAATGTTCCCATGTTAACCAAATCTTGAAAAGGCTTCAGCACACTCTTTTAGGGTGAAATATTTGGTGACAATAGTTTTGTCATACTTGGTGGGATCCATTATCTTCAAGACAACTTGTCAAGGTGAATGTTGGTATTAAAAACATCAACTATAAATTGGTATGCTACTTAGCATTTAGTGACTCCTTCATTGTAAATCTAGTTTAAGGCCATTTATTTTTTTATAAACATGCCCTCATAATTCATGGTTCTCACTACGTAATCCTCTGATATAACATCCAATCCTATTAGCACACCCATACAGCCAAAAATTCCTCTTGAAATTTAGTATACACCACCTAATATACCCTTTGAAGAACAAGTATATTTTTCTAAGGAAGAAGAGGTTAAAAAGGATGAAAAAGTTGAGGATATTTAATAATAATATATGTATATACCTCATGTTTTCCCTTCATTCAATATTGATATTCTAATTCAGCTTCATGCATATGATGTCACTCCTCCTAATACTATAAAAGGTGTGCCCACATTCAATAGTGAGAGTCATATCACACCTAATGAGCACATTAGATATGTTTCTAATTTTGAATTTTCCATGATATTATTCAAGATAACATTCCCATTAGACTCCTTATCATTTCCCTCAAATGGAAGGCTCTTTATTGGTATAGGAATCTAGAAGGTGGATGAAACACAACATGGGATGAGTTTAGAGTGTTGTTGACTTCTAGATTTAGAAATGAAAGTGACCATTATTCTCTCATACATCAACTCAATGTGATAAAAATGGGACCTAAAGAAATAGTGCATGACTTCAATGAAAGGTTTCAGAATACTTGGCATAGATTTCCTCCTCCCATGATACCACTTTTTAGCTTTGTGATCCTTATTACTTGAAGCCCATTGGGACTGAAATTAATATCATATTTCAATCTATGGGAGATTCTACTCTCCCCAAATGATATGATCTTGATATAAAAGTTGAGAATAGTCCCATTTAGGATATAATATTACCTCTTATGGTTTATATACCTCCATTGTCTCATACTTCTACTAGTACTCCATATGTATCCAAAGTTCCTAATGCCAATACCAAAACTAATGTGGCTCCTAGGAAATCAAAAAATAATTTTGATTAGAAAGTAAAGTTCCTATCTTTGAGGATCAAAATAGGAAAGGTAATATATAACAAGGTACCTATCATAATCCTTACCCCTATCAACAATAATATGGTCAATAGTATGGAAGAGGATGAGGCCAATGGTAGCCTAATCCTAAAATTCCTACTAATGCATACAATCCTAACTTTGTTACCAATGCAATTAAAATGGCACTAGTTCATAGAAGTTTGGTGAAGGGAGAAGATTGGAAGAATTACCAATTTGATTATACCAATTAGAATGGAGAGCAAGATTTAGTGTCTCAAGGAGTAGTTACTCCCCTCCTATCAAATGAGGAGGAGGTAGTGGTGTGAGTTAATGAGGATTGGCAACCTCAAGGATAAATATTCAAGAATTTTATGGTTGAAGACACTTTTGTGCTAAATCAAGGAGACTTTATTATAGAAAATAAAATATTTAAAAGGAAGGATCTAGGAGGTGGTAGTATCATGATCATATGATCATCCAATCCTCTTCCAGGAAACAAGACACAACTATAAGTGTGATAATTCTAAAAACATCTACATCTCCATCAAGCTAAAATATGGTAAAGTCTACTCCTATTCCTCAAGTTCCAAGTAATTATCTATTTATAAAATCCCAAGATAAAGTAGGTATGGATTCTTTAAACACTATATATTCTTTGGATAACACTAAAATATACATTTTCCTTGGGATGTTCTTCATATGCTTGGTCAAAAAGAACTCCTAAAAAAGTAGTTATTTGTTATCCTTGCTAGTTTCTCACCCTCAAATCAGGGTCATGGCCATAATGATCTTTCTCTTATTACCATTTTTAAACCATCCACTAGGGTTGAGAAACTTCCACCATTTTAAATCACCCTCATTGTAGGTGATAAGTTGGTACACAATTGCATAGTCAATATTGGAGCTTCTACATCTATCATGCTAAACTTGTAGTTGACAATCTAGGCCAAAAATATGAGCCACATAGTAAAGGGTTACTTCAATTAGATGGTACACCTACCGAGATAGTATGGATAATAAAAAAAATTCAAGGTTTTTTTGTATAGTTTTCCTAGTTCTCCTATCTTATAAGACATAGTTGTTGTTGATCTCCCATCCCACTTTGTAATTTATCAATAAATGGGCTTCATAACTAAGATATGTGGCTATCTCTCTCAACTAACTAGTCTTTCTTGACCTTTAGAACAAGGTACATGGATAAGGTGAAAATTAGGACACAACCCCTTACAAGGTTTCATATTGAACCTTACATTGAAATAAGTTATAATTTTAATTATGTTGTTCATAAATAAAAGGATTCTATTCTATATGATGGCACTTCTTCCAAGCTTGAGGTAATTGCAAATTTGTTTATTTATTAATATGGTACTAACACTTATGAGCATGATATTTATGCTCTCATGGAGGAAACTAATCTAGGAGTATATTGTATACATGAAGGAGTACCAACACCTCTAATGTGTAAGGAAGAGGGTGAACATGATGTGTTGTGGAATATGTTTTTTGATGCTTCAAGAAGGAAAGTTAGTGTAGGGGCTGGCGTTATGTTTGTCTCTCCATCCAAACAATAGTATTATTCTTCATATACTTTTCATTTTAATTGTACTTGTAATGTGGTTTAGGATGAACATTTGATTCATGGTATTCAATGGGCAAGGAGAAATGGAATCAAGAACTTAAAAGTGTATGGAGATAGTGAATTGGTTGTGCATCAGGTGAAGAATTTGATTTCTTCCAAGAACTTTTTGATTAAATCATACAAACATATGGTATGTGATTTTATTTAAGACTTCAATGCATTCAATATATAATCAATCCAAAGGGAGTAAAATAGTCATGCTAATAGAATAACTACCATAAGAGCTCAATTTGACACTCAAACTACCATAAATGAGGAGGTAAAATGGTCTCATAGTGAGGTAATTATCATACCTTGTGTACCTGATAATTGTCTTATCAATTATTTGATAGTGACAAACATATTTCATACTTATTTAAAAATGAGGCTAAGTTTTCTTCAAGGAATCAAAAGATGCTCCATAAACAATTAGGTGATCATATTTTGCTTATAAGATCTAATAAGAAACCTAAGTGTTTGGTGACCTTAGAAATTATATTTAATTTTAATGATAAAAATAAGAAGGTGAAATGTGAGTATGTCTACGAAAGAGGAGAAATATGAAATGGTCTTGATCTTCAAGGACAAACTCCTCAAACTAGGCAAGGTATGTTCTACATTAAATAAGAAAGCATTCACTAAGTTGTGTATAGAGTTTATTGATATTTTTGCTTTAGAATATAATTATCTCAAAGGATTTGATCCTAGCACAACACACCATTCCATTGAGTTGGAACCTAGAGTTAAACTAGTTAGACAGAAGCAAAGACCCATCAACCTAAATGTTGAGAAACTCATGAGGTTAGAAGTTACCAAACTCATTGAATCTAAGATAATACTTCCCATCAAGCATTCAACATGGATAGCTAACCTTGTGCCTATTAGAAATAATAATATGGAGATATGACTTTGCATGGACTTTAGAGATCTTAATAGAGTGTCAATCAAAGAGTACTAACCTCTACCCTTAATAGATCATATTTCACAAATGGTTTTAGCTTCTCAACATTTTTATCTTATATATGGATATTCAATGTATAATCAAATTTTAGTTAGTGAAGATGATCAGTTTAAGACATCCTTCACTACTAAACGAGGGACTTTTTATTATTATAAGATGCCCTTTGTTCTATCTAATGTTGGTGCCATATTTCAAAGATCAATAGACATGGCCTTGAAAGGTTTGATCAATGAAATTCTATTGGTTTATCTAGATTATATAATAGTGTTTTATAAAGATGCTAATGAACACATGAAAAATTTGAGGGAAGTGTTCAAAATATGTAGGAAGTATGGAGTATCTCTTAATATAAATAAGTGCATCTTTGTTATTCATAAAGGTAAAATCTTAGGACATACTATTTTAAAGGATGGTTTGACTATTGATCCTAAAAGAATAGAGGTTATTCTAAGATTATCATTTCCCTTGCATAATAAATTTTTCAAACTTTATTAGGCAAGATAAATTTTATAATGAGGTTCAATCCTAGTTTTGCATCTTTGGTGAAACCTATCACAACTATGATCATGAATAACCAAGCCTTTTCTTGGACCAAAGAGTGTAAGAAAAGCTGTGAGGCCATAAAGAAAGAAATTGAAAAAGATCCTAATCTTTTGAATACTAACTTTGCTAAATAATTCATTGTGTATTCATTTTCTAACCTTGATACTATCTCAGCCATGCTGATGCAAAAGAATGATGAGGGTGTGGAGTAGACAATTGAATTCTTTAGTCAAGGTTTATAAGATTATGAATTCAAGTACACCATTTTGGAGAGACATTTCCTTCTTGTTGTAAGAGGACTAAATAAGTTTAGATATATGGCTTTAAATAATAAGATTCATGTTATGGTCTCTCATCCTAGAACCAAAGAGTTTCTTTTGAGCAAATATCTTAGTGAAAAGAGTGTAGGGTGGATCACTAAGGTAATTGAATATGATGTTTCTATCAAAGTGAAAAAAATTGTTAAGGGGTAAAGGCCTTTTTGAAAATCTATTTTTAAATATTCATGAGTTAAAGGAAGAGGCTCTAGTCAATCATGATTGTTCCCAGTAAACTAGTTCATTACCTCCACAAAGATGGACACGTGATGTGATCAAAATTATAAAAAATTGTGAGCATACTAATAATATTAATATATCACAAAGGAGATATTTTAGATTGCAATATATTCCCTTTTGTCTTGTGGATGGTGTTATTTTTAAGAGGAATATCAATGGTGTGTTATTGAGATAAGTTGATAATGATTAGTTTTGTGTGTTACTTGAGATGTTCTATGAGGGATAGTAGGAGGTCATTTCTCTCAAAGAACCATGGTTTCCAAGATCATGAGGGCTATATATTTTTTTCCCAACATCTTCAAGGATTTATATGCTTGGGTAGGGTGTGGATAATGTGCTTTATTTGTAGGAATGTAGAAGCTTAAAACTCTTACTTTAAATCCTATCCAAGTTGATTAACCATTTATATAATGGGGTCTTGATTTAATTGGAAAGATAAATCCCCCATAAATTGATGGTCGTAAATGGATACTTATAGAAATTGACTATTTTACCAGATGGGTTGAGGCAGTATCATGAAAGGAAGCTAATGAGAGTGTTATCTTGGAGTTTTATGAGATCATAGTAACAAGGTTTGGCACTCCTTATAGTATTATTTTAGATAATTATTTTTATTTTATGGTGGATAAGATATCTGATTGGGTAAATACTAATGTCATATTATTGATCACTTCATCCAACTTTTACCCTCAAGGTAATGGGTTGGCTGAATCTACTAACAAGAACCTAATCAAAATCATCAAGAGAATCTAGGAGCATAACCACAGATCTTGGCACACAAAACTAAATACAACCTTATGGGTTGATAGGATAACTCCAAAGATGTCAATATGGAATTATCTTTTCTCACTTATCTATGAAAGGGAAGTTAGGTTGTCTATCTCCTAATTGTTCCTAATTTAGAGTTATAACATTAACTAGAGTTGATAGAGAATACTCCAATGGAGGTGAGATTGATAGAATTAATGGATTTGAAAGAGACTAGAGATAAATCTCATCAAGATATGGAACATCAACAAGTACTAGTGAGGAGGTATTTTGACAAGAAATAAACTCCAAGATCATTTTAAGAGGGTGACATAGTCTTTAAATGGGATAAAGATAGAGCAAAACTAGGGAGGCATACCAAATTTGATACCATATACAGTCTATCATTTGTCATCATCAAGTATAAAAAATAAACTCTTTTTAGTTAGCAAGGATGAATGGATAAAATTTGCCTATCCCTATACATGAGATACATTTGAAACCTTGTTATTGTGAATTGAAGGTTAGTTTTTTAAATATTAGATTAGGTGTGTTTTTCCTTTTTGGTTATATTGTGTTCCAAAACATGATTTTAAGAAAAAATGTGTTTAGCTTATTTTCTTGTTTTTGTGTTTCTTCTTCTTTGTCTTTTCTTATATTTTGTGTGTTATTCAAGGCATTTTGTATGCCACACCTATTATACATGTGACTCCATATCCCAATGGATAGGTTGAGGCAATTGGTCATGGCATAACAAACATACCACCCTTGGGAAATCACTAATAATGTTGACCATATTTACCATATGCCAAAATAATGAAACCCCTATAGTTAGAATCTTGTATAGGGTTTTTTTTATAGTATCATGGTGTATGTTTTATCTCTTTTGATGTCATTTTGTTGATGCCTAAATGTGTACCATAGGTGCCCAGAATGTTTAAGAAATACTTCTCATTTTAGAATTCCTAAAAACTCAATGCATGAGTTGTAGGTTGTGATAATCCTATTATCTTTGATAGAACAATGGCATAATAAGTGACTATATCACAATATTTATAATATCTAGTTGTTAGGAGCCACCATGGACAAATAACATATCTATGCAAAATATGGAGTATATATGCTAATAATAGTGAATTATGATCAAGAGATAATCTGAAAAGTAATCTATGATGGATATTTACAATAAAAATTAAACTAAGGTGATCTAATTAAAAAGGAAGCAAAAAGAAGGTTAGGTTAAAAATAAATATTGATGGTCTTCATTCCAAACATCATGACAAAGTTCATATTTCATTTAGGTATGCACTTAACCAATATGTAACATGAAACTACTTAAGCCCAAAGCATATCACACATTAGGCAAAATCTTAAGGAAGGAGGAAATAATGCAAATTAGAAATTGGTTCACCTTAAATATTTACCCCTACAAGTAAAAACATTATCACAAATGCAAGAAGTGTAAGAAACATGAAATGAACCTAAAAACTTTTAGTCAACCTAGAATTGGCATAAGTTAACAACTATATAATCAAATGTACACATCAATAATTTATAATAACCATTCAAATCTGGAAATTAGAATAAGAAAATGAGAGAGAAATAAAGATAGCAAACACACCAAAAAATATTGGGCATTCTTTGTCAAATTCTTTGCCCCAAGTTTACAAAGTAATTTTGGCTAAAAAAACCTCCCTCCTCTTTTTGACAATTGAAAATTATCCTTTTATAAGATACAAGGTAGCATGTTGGTCAATCTCATCCAATTACATTTGTACAAGTATATAGGATAGCTACACTTTTGTTGTATTTTAGAACAAATGATTTTTCTAGTGGACTAACTTATAGACAATGTGCTCTTACAAATATTATATAATGTTATCTACAAAAAGAACATTATTATTTAATCTAATTTTAGGACCCACTAGTTGATGAAGTACTCCATAACTATTGTATGGTATTCATTACTTTTTGATGCTGCCAAATATAGGCATTGGTCCCATCTTCAAGATACTCAAAGATAAATGATAGTTCCCCTAGTTATTGTAAATCCTTTTTAAATATATTGTTAATAGACCTAACTTGACTTATCTCAACACAAGTAACATTTTTGCTCCCCTCAGGTCAATCCTAATTCTCATAGGGTTCAGTTATGGTCCTTGCCCCACTAGGGCATTCATGAAAGTGTTAAAAATGTTAAAATGGAAATCGTGAGCTCAAACATCTTGAGATTAGATCCCAAACCTTACATTACTAGGTCCATGAGGTCTCTAATTTAATCACATGGCTTTGACATGAAATTTCCATGACATCTTCACTGTTCAAAATATGACCATTACCTTTGAATTTAGATCTAATAAAATGTCTTGAAATTGATGTCCACATGACTATTATTTGATGTCTATAGGAACATATTTGATGATTACATGACCATCAGTTTTAAACACATGATCAAGGATATTTGATATGTTAAAATTGAAATCTGTATGACCATAATTTGACATCTAGGAGAACATTTTTGACGCTCACATGACCATGAATTTTAAAAATTTGATCGAGGATATTTGATATGTTAAAATTGATGTTTTCATGACCATAATTTAACATCCACTAAAATGTCTTCGATCATAGTGTGACCATCAATTTTAAAAACATTATGGGGACTATTTACCAAGCCTACCAATTATCTTTTTTTTTTCATTTTTCACTTTATGTGTGTCACACATTAGCTTCTTTTTGATTTTGTGCTCTTAGTACTAGGCTTTGAGGTTATGCCACTTAGTAGTCCCATGAAAACTTTGATAATTCAACATGATCTCACTCTGTTTGATTGGTGGGGTATAAATCACTATGGGATATTAATTTCTACAAGGTGCTCTATATTTAATGTGTACTAGTCTCTAAAGTTGTGCCTCTTAGTAGTCCCATGGGCCTTCTAAGCTCTGCATCTTATTAATTCTATCATCTCACATGATTTTAGCACATGGCCATCTCATGTTAAATCAAAGCTTCATTGAAAAGTATTCATTGATCTCTCACTCCATTGGATCTTGATTTATGAGTAAATTTGAGATGTAGGTTTTAATCTATGGGGTTAAATATGATTGGCCCCTACAATCATAAAAAATCATTATGTAAGCTTAAGAAATACATACAGCTTTGGACCAATGTTTTATTCATATTAATAAATATAAATATTTTAGTCCAAGTTTTTCAAGCTAAGTTTGAAACATGTTAAAATGACCCTTTTAATAATAAAAGGGACCAAGTTTAAGGAATTTATCCTAAGATTTTAAGCTATGATAAAACATATTAAAGTAACCTTGCTAATTATAAAGGTCCTGGCATATATATATTTTTGCCTAAGCTAGGAACATAAAAAATAATGGCCCTATAGAAAATGACTTAGCATAAGGTTTTAACCTAAGGTTTCATTTCATAAATAAATATAATGGAACCTTGGGATAAGACCTTAGGCTAAGTAATAAAAGTGACCCTGAATTTTTAGTTAGACCATGCTAAGATAAAAGGTATCATAGATTATGAGATGTTAAAAGGGACCAAACATGAATTTTTAGACTAAGGTTTGGTTGTGTTAATAAATATGAACAAGGCTTAGTATAAAAAATAGACTAAGTCCATATTAATTTTTATAAACAATGTTCTCACATAGATTTAAATAAAAATCTCTTGACAAATTTAAATTTAAATTAAAAGGTCCATGTAAAACATTTGGCTAGAGCTTTAATAACTAAAATATGAATTTAAATAATCAATTATAGACCAAGGTTATTATAAGATCAATTTAACATTAAAGTACAAAAACCTAATCATGTTCACTTATAAATGGGCTCCATTAAACCTACAACATGAAACACTAATATCCAATGTTAGCACTTTAGACAAGGTCAAATTGGAACATTGAACAAATAAGATAGCCAAACCATGGTATGAATAATATTTGAGTTAAAATAATGTAAAAACATACGAATGACACTCTGATCAAGTTAATCTTCAATTTTAAGTTATAAATTTACATAATTTGACATGTGGGTCGCCATTTTTAGAAATGGAAGTATGTTGACCTCAACAAATAGTGACTTCTAGGGGAACATATCAATATGTTAGAATTTAGAGACTTTGGTTTTGACTAATAATTAAGCTAGTTATTCCATTTGATAAGGCACCATTATTAAGATTAGTTCATGGTTGTAACAAATATTTCATATGCAAAATTAAGATCAAACATCAAGACCTAGTCATGTTGTATGTGTGCTTTTATTCCACTTATTGATTTCCACAAGATTTAGAGAATAACATCTAGGTTTATGATTTTAATCATTAACACTAACTTTTAACATGTTTGGATATTCATTAAGTACCATGATTTATCTCAAGGAAGGCTTGGGAATTACTCTACTACCATCCAAGTGTCCATAGCATTGATAGAGATTCCTTTAGATCCAATCAAAGACTTGTTCTACTACCATCCAGGCAACCATAGCCCTAGTGAAGATTACCTAAATAAATTATTCTTAGAAAGCTCTTTGAATTTTTTAATAAGGTTCTTATTTTTATTTTTTTAAGTCATTTTGGATCTCTAGTAAAGTTTGGGAACCAAGTTAGAAAAGTTTAGGGATTTAGTCAACTGTTTGATTTTTAGACAATCATCATTGGTTGTAAACTTTGTTGTAAGTAATCAATGTTTTTTAAGTGCAAGCATGACTATGTACTAATAATTTAGGCTTTCATCCTACATGTGCAATCCTTACTAAAACCAAGCTTAGATCAGAAAAAGGTTTAAAATCTCAAAGAGTAATGAACTTATCCATCATTCTTTGCTAGCTTCTCTAAAATACAACATCAAACTCATATTTCAATAATCCATGATTAACCAATGTTGAGAAGTCATACATACATTTCTAAACTATGAAGTTTCTTGAGAAACTAGATAAAACCTGAGATAATAATTATCTATAATAATTTATGTAAAATCAAGGAACAAATCAAGAGCAAACAAACAAATATAAATAGGCACTATATACGAATAAGGGACAAGAAAGAAGAAATCAAGAAACAAAAAACAAAGAAAGAAACTAGACTAAGCCATATACTAACCTCATGAAGTACTTACCTCTAGGATCAAATGGAAAATTATTTAGTCTACTATATAACTTTGAATCAAGATTACTTCTATTCAATGACCTATTCTTGTGGATAGGAGATCTTATATTCTTGTGTCTTTTAGGTGACATAACTTGGTCTCTTATCAATATTCTTAGATGCATGGATCAAAGATATGAATCTAAGAACCATTTGTCTTCCTCCTAAATTATTCTACTTTGTAACAAGAGTGCTAGTTCTACTTCATCCATAGACATATAATGGCTTATGTCATCTTCACTCAATATTGATAGATTGGCTAGTATGCTTAGACTGATATCTTTATTATGTTATTTATAAGGTGAAAATGGACTACCAATCATTGCCCAAAAGTCTTCCAAGTCATCCAAAAATTCATCTTCATCTTAATCAACTAATAGAGTTCATCAAGAATCTCATCATTAAGAGCATGTTGGTCCCATATTCCTAACCTATTGATGAAGTCATATGGCAATTCCTAACCTATTTTTCCCACATTATCTTCATCCTCAATGAACAAAAGAATCTTTTATATCTAATCAATCTCAATATTATATTGGTTTAAGGCCTCTAAAATAATATCATCATCTATATCATTGGTGAAATCCTTATATGAAACATCCATGTATTGTTATATCCCAGAATATACCATCTCTAGCTCTTTAATTCTATTTACAAAATCATGGTATGACTTCTAGTAGAGATCATATTCTTTAGGAGCATTCTCAAATTTAGAAATAAATATACATGGGTTTTCTTTCTTGATACCTTTTAAAGAAAGATCATTTTTGACTTGATCCATATCGCTTTATAGCAACTCTTCTTCTTCATCTACATATGTTGTAAGGATGATGTCTTATTAATCTTTAATTGCAATATCTTTTACATCCTCAAGAATATAAGTAATCTCAAATGCAACTTCTTCAATTCTTCATCTTCATGTTAAAATGGGAAATCAAAGGCCTACATGAAGGATTCAGAAGTTCCTACAAGGCTAGCTATCCCCATAACAAAGTCTTGATTAGGCACAATTTTAGTTGTTTCCCCTTCACCTTGAAATGATTCAAAAACAATGCAATGATCAGCTAAATATATATCACAAAAAATCATTTGTATCTTTTTAGATGATACATTATTTCTATTATAATGAAACCCTTTAGGAGGCCTATTAAACCTTTGAGAACCATAGTTTTTGTTAGAGCCTTCCCCTATATTTCTTGCTTATTTTTTAAACTAAATAAATTTAGTTATTAGTTTTTGGACCATTTCTAATATCAAGTCATTTGAATTTTTTGGTGTCTTAGGCTCACAAACTGTAGCATTACTATTGGTTGTGGGCATTAGAGTTTCATGATTTTGTGGATGGGATCCACTTATAGTGACATTTAATAACTCTATGTTTTGGCTAGGATATGTATGTTTCAGAGGTAATTGGTTTTGAACTCATGTTAAAGTAGTATACTAGGAATGACATTCATGATGGGCCAATTTGAATTGACATTAGGCATGGAATACATGTTTTGACCTTGGGGCTGCATTTGGTCACTAATTATCATGGCTTCAGAGTAGGACCATTTCAATGTATTTATGAATAGAAGGGACCTTTTATGGAACATTAAGGTCATGGGATCTATGACATCCTTATAAATCTCTAAGGCTAAAGCCTCATTAGGTTTATAAAAGGGCTATGGTTTTACTAAACATTTTTTAGAACTGAGTGTTAAAGGCTCTGATGGTTTCATTAACATCCCTTTTAATTATTGTGGATTACTGATAAAAGACATGGGGACTAATAAAGTTTTCAAATTTATCAATGAAAACATTTTTAAAGTCATACCAATTGGTAATGTTTTTTTATGGAAGGTTGAGAAACCAATCATATAAAACATCTCTGAAAGTGAAAGGGAATAATCTACATTTTATATCTTCATAAACCACATTTAATAATCTCAATTTATACTTGAATGAATTAATATGTTAATAAATAGTGCTAACATTATTAAGAATAAAATAAGTAAAAAACATTTTAGGTTTTTGAGGAATATCATGTACTATACCTGATATGTTGATTAAAGGACCACTTAGACAAACCATACCTTAATCACATGAGTACCTAGAACTAGTCAACTGTTTGAAACTTTGGGAATTTTTATCACCTAAGCCTTACCTTGGGTTATTCCAACTTGTAACCTTTAAACCTATTTAAAATATGATGCATCAATTTGATCTTTACAAAATACAAATATTTACTTTGCATGTTAAGCTAATTTTGCACAAATACATGTAAAACATGACTATATTTAACTAAATTAGCTCAAAGATCCATCTATATTAATGAATGAGAGGGATATTTATGCCTTTAATACTGAATTAACTCAAATTTTAAAATAACCAATCAATATTTATATAAAATTGTTATTAATAACCTTAAACATGGGGAGCACATAAATCATGAACTACCTTTGCACAAATGTCCATGGATCTCCAAAGAATATAAATCTTTGTCTAAAGGAAGCATAAAGATTAGTCTAAGACCATCAATATCAATTATTTTTACACAAATATGCTAAAAAAATCACAAATATGCAAATAATACATCAATATTTGATCAAAACACACCAAAATTAGAAAAGATTCTACAAATCCATAAAGAACTAGCTAAAGGCCCTCTTTCTAACACCATAAAAGCTCCTCTTATTGATGACTAAATGTGTACCAAAAGTGACCAGATTATTTAAAAAACACTTCTCTTTTTATAATTACTAAGAAATCAATGCATGAGTTATAGTTTGTGGTAATCCTATTATCTTCGATGGAACATAGGCAAAATAAGTGACTATTTCATAGTATTTATAATGTTTGGTGGTTGGGATCCATCATGGAAAAATAGTAGATCTATGTAGATTATGAATTATCTATGATAAAAATAGTGAATTATGATCAATAATTAATCTAAAAACTAATACAATGTGGATATTTATAATGACAATTAAACTAAGGTGATCTAGTGAAAAAGGAAGCAAAAGGAAGGGTAGAGCAGAAAGAAATGTTGTTGATACTCATTCCAAACATAAAGACAAAGTTAAAATTTCATTTAGGCATGCACTTAACCAATGTGTAACATGAAAAAACTTAAGTCCAAATCCAATTACACATTAGGCAGGCTCCTAAGGAAGGTGGAAATAATGCAAAATAGAACCTAGTTCACCTTAAAGATTTACCCCTACAAGAAACAAACATTAGACCAAATGAAAGAAGAGTAATAAATATGAAATGAACCTAATGAGTTTTATTCAACCTAGCATTGACACAAGTTAAAAAATCTATAATCAAATTTACACATCAATAATTTATAAGAGCATTTCAAATCTAGAAATTAGAACAAGCAAATGAGAGATAATCCATAATAGCAAACACATAGAAAAATACTAGAAAATATTTGTAGTATTCCTTGATTTTATTGTTTAGTTCAAGTTTACAAAGTAATTTTGGCTCTAAAAAACTCCCTTCTCTTTTTGGCAATTGACAATGTTCCTTTTATAAGATACAAGGTAGCACATCGGTTACTCTCATATAATTACATTTATACAAGTGTATAGGATAATTGTCCTTTTGTTCTATTCTAAAACAAATGATTTTTTTCTAATGGACTAAATTATAGGCAACATGATCTTACAAATATTATACAATGTTGGTTAAAAAAGAACATTCTTATTTCATCTAACTATGGGACCCACTAGATGATGAAGTGCTCCATAACTATTATATGGTCTTGTTTGCTTTCTGATACTTCCTAATATAGGCATGGTCTCATCTTCAAGTTGTTTTAGGATAAAGGAGAGGTACCTTAGTTGATGTAAATAATTTTTAAACGTATTTTTAATGAACCTAGCTTGATTTATCTTTAAACAAGTAACATTTCAATTCCCCTCAAGTCAATCATAATGCTCATAGGGTTTAGTTATGGTCTTTACCCCACTAGGGAATTCTTAAAAGTTCTAACAGTGCTCTAATGGTAGTCGCGAGCTTAGAAATCTTGAGATTACATCCCAACTCATATATTACCAAGTCTATTAGGTCATTAATTTAGTCACATGGCTTTGACATGGCATTTCCATGGCATCCTCATGTCTTTCTATTCATCACTATTCAAAATATGACCGTTTCCCTTGAATTTACTTCCAAAAAATTGTCTTAAAATTGATGTCCACATGACTATTATTTGACATCTGTAAGACTTTATTTGACGGTCATGTGACCATTAATTTTAAATACATGATCTTGAATCTTTAGTATGTTAAAATTTGCATTTACATGATCATCATTTGACATCCTTGAGAATATCTTTGATGGTCACATGACCATAAATTTTAAACACATGATCAAGGCTCTTTTTTATGTTAAAACTGACATCCGTATGATCATTATTTGACATCCATGGTAACATCTTTGATGGTCATGTGACCATAAATTTTAAACATGTTATGGGGATTACTTTTCAAGCCTACCACTTGTCATTTTCTAGTTCTTTTATACTCTACATGTGCCTCACATTGACTACTTAGTAATTTTCTGCTCTTTATACTGGGATCCATAATTATGCTAGTTGGAATTCCCATAGAACCTTTGAAAATTCAACATGATCTTTCTCCATTCAATTGAGTGGGTACAAATCAACATGAGGCATTAATTTTCAAAAGGTTTTGGGTCTTTAATGTATACTAGGATATGAGGTTATGCCACTTGGTAGTCCTATGGGCCTTCTGATCTTTGCATCTTGTCAATTTTGTTAGCTCATGTACTTTTTCCATGTGGCTATCTCACATTAACTCAAATATTAATTGAAATGTCTTCATTGATCTTGCTCCATCAGATCTTGATATATGAGTAAATATAAGTTGTAGGTTTTAATCCATGTGATTGAATGTGGTTGGTCCCTTTAATCACACAAATTAATTATGTAAGCTCAAAAAATACATAAAACTTTGGACCATTGATTTATTCCTATTGATAAATATGAATATTTTAGTCTAAGGTTTTTAAGTTAAGTTTGTAATATGTAAAAAATACCCTTAGAATAATAAAAGGGACCAAGCGTAAGGATTTTAACCTAAGATTTTAAGATACAATAAAAAATATTAAAGTGACCTTGTTATTTATAAAGGTCCTAGTATATAATTTTTTTAGGATTTTAACCTAAGATTTTAAAATACAATAAAAAATATTAAAGTGACCTTGTTATTTATAAAGGTCCTAGTATATAATTTTTTTAACCTAAGCTAGGAACATAAAAAAAGAAGGGCCCTGTGAAAAATGACTTAGCATAAGGTTTTAACCTAGGGTCTCATTGCATAAATAAATATGATGGAACATTGGGATAAGGTGTTAGGCTAATTAATAAAAGTGACCCTACATTTTTAGTTAGACCATGCTAGGATAAGAAAGGATCATGGATTATGATATGTAAAAAGGGACCAAGTGTGAATTTTTAGATTAAGTTTTGGTTGTGTTAATAGATACAAACAAGCCTTAGTATTAAAAAATAATAAGTCCATATCATTTTAAATAAAAAAATATTGCATAAATTTAAATAAAAATTTCCTACCAAATTTAAATTTGAATTAAAAGGTCTAGGTAAAACATTAGACTAGGTCTTCAACAACTCAAATATGAATTAATTAATCAATTATAGACCAAGGTTAGTAAAATATCAATTTAACATTGAGGTAGAAAAACCTAAGAATGTTCACTTAAAAATGGCCTCCATTAAACTTGAATCCTAAAACACCAATATCTAATGTTAGAACTTTAGATAAGGTCAAATTATAACCATGAATAAATAAGTCAGCTAGACCATGGTGTGGATGATCTTAAAAAAAATGGTGCAAACATGCTAATGACAATCTGATCAAGTGAATATTATATTTTAAGGTAAAATTTTTCATAATTTGACACATGGGTCCCTTTTTCTAAAATATGGGTATGTTGATCTCAACACATTTCATATGACATTCGAGCTTTGGTCATAGTCTAGCTTGTTTCTTATGTCATTTGGTGTCTCATAGGTCATTTTAGGTCATATATGCAAGTGGTAAGTTTTCATGATGATAAATGTAATTATAACATGGAATAGATTTTCTTATTCCTCAAATAATTCATCCAAGCTTTCAAATATCAAGTAGCAACTCAAGAACAATATTTATGAATCTAGACCATTAGCAAGACATCACATAGAAACTAAAATGGAACATCTTACTTGTGAAATTTAAAGATATGTTTATAAAACCTCATGTGACCATTATACCATGCATGATCAATGTATCTAGTGCTAAGATCATTATTTACATGTTTCATATCTCAACGAGTCTTTAATCTCAAGATCAAAGCTTTACAAGTTTAACCCACCAATTCTAAGGAGCTAGGTTGTCCAAGATGTCATTTAGAAATGAATGAACTAGCTCATTTGTGCATTTTTAAAACTTCATTAAATAATCCTTACAAGCCAAAGTATTATAGCACCATGTATTTTTACATACTAGGAACATCCTCTAAAATTTTCATTCCCACATGAGTTCTCTGGCTTGAGTTATGGAGTTTCAAAATTGGATGTGTAGAGTAAGATGCTTGCACAAACATCAAAATAAAGATCAAGAAAAAAATCATTGTAAGCTTAAATTTGATAGTTATTTTAATGTTAATGATGTCCATGTGAATGTAATTTTAATATATTATAGATGTTAAATTTAATCTTGTAAAATAGCTATTGGTTTTCAAATAGTGGGTCCCAACAGATCTAATAGTCCACATTTCAACGTACATCTTTATTTGATGGTGAGAGATGAGTCAAAATGTTTGAGATATGAAAATTTGACCACATGGTGTAAGCACATGAGCTAATATACTAATATTAGGATCCAAAAACTAATGTGTGATTGACACATGGCATAAGCACTGAAAGTAACAAGCTGACAACAGATCCTAAAATCAAATGTGGGGCTGCCATGTGGAACCAACTTGGATAGAGTTGATAAGTCAAGGGTAAGATTGATTAATCATGATAATTCATACCAAATAAGATCAATGGTGTGAGATGGGTTAATGATTTAATGATTTGAACTAGATATATATGACCAATCAATTTAAAGGTAAAAAAACTAAGGGACTCTATGGAGATCAGACACATGACCAAGGTCAAACTAGGGAAAGCTTTTCAAAGGGCACATGTTACCATTAGAACTTTATCAAACACCATGAATCAGACATAATGATGAATTTAGGTGATCAATAACATATATGGACACCATTTAATATCAATACAGATGTTTATTTCATATATTTATTACATATAAGGTCCATCTTTTAAAGGTTACACCATTATCTAGTGACTGTGTTCACCATTCTTGAAATAAGGGTCCATGCATCCATAAATTCTTAGTTATGAAAATGATATAATGGGTCTATTTGGACCTATTTCAATTTATAAAATGGAATATGTAATCTATAGGTCTGCATAAATATAAATATTATAGGAAAACTAATAGTTTGATATTGGTTTTCCATCTATAGTAAACCTATAAACATGGCGACAGGTTGAAGCATGATCCAATTAGAAAAATATATATATATATATATATATATATATATATATATATTATAAGGATGTTATAAATACATACACATAGACCCCAATGGTTTAATCCCCAAGACTAAACTTAATGAAAGGGACCCTTCTCTCCACTTTTGGACACCACAACAAACCAATTAGGAGCTGTTAGCACTAGGACAAATTTATAATAGATGGATCTAATTGTTGTAACTACATTGATGCTAGAACTTAGCTCAAAACCATTTTATCCCATCATTATAAACATATGGAGCATGAGTAAATGAATAATGAATTTTTTTAACTACTTTATATGACATGAATCAATCAAGAAGTTCTAAAGAAGAATACTAGTAGAGGTAATTGAAAATATAGTTCAAATGATGTTGAACTCATTTGATTCCCCTTGGGACTTCTCTTTTCCCACTTCTCTCTCTCAAATGTTATAAGTTTCTTAAATTTTGTTATTTGTAATAGACCATACCATGTATGGCTAACCCCTATTGGATTGATGTCATATTTTTCCTTTCAACATTAATGCAAGTCTATTTCTAAGTTTTGAACAATTGTCTAAGTTTATAAGTGATGCATGGTGATGAGAAGTGATAATTATGTATCCTTCCTTCCCTTATCCTTTCATGTTTGAGAAAAATTTCCTGGTCTAAAAAGTCATATAGAGTGTAGTTTAGTTTTTAAAGACTTTTCAAGTGTAAAATTATCCTTGGAGTGTGCAATTTTCCCTCTGGTTCATTTACCTTGTGTTTTTGTTCACATCTCACCTCTTTATTGAAATACTCATGTTATAACCCATTAAGACTTAGAGACTAGTTTTTATGCCTTATTTCATCATGGTATAAATATTATGGTCATGTAGAATATATTTATGTATGTCACCTCCTTTAGAGTAGGTTCAATTCATGCATTCTCTAACTCTTTTCCCATAAGTAAGTAGTAGTTTAAGTGATAAGCATTGCACGATACATTGAGGGAGTTAGCCCTTAAATCTAGAGGCTCATTTCCAATATAGTTACCTACACATACCTGGAAATGTTCCCATGTTTCCCAAATATGGAAGAGGCTTAAACACCCTTTTCTAGGGTGCAATATTTGGTGACAATAGGTAATATAGTGTAGAGAATGTATATCAGATTTTCTATTTGTCACAAAAATGTTTTACTATTTTGTTATTGAAATAGGTTCCATTATCTATAATTATGGCTACTAGGAGATCAAAGTGGGAAATAATAATTTATCATGAGAAACTAGAAAATATCCTCTCCTTTATTGATTATAATGGGATTACTTCTACACACTTTGTAAAATACTTTGTTGTTATGATAATGAACTTGTGGTCTCTTATTAATTCTAGGTTTATCTTACCTACTAGATCAAATCCCTATTAAAGCTGTTGTGAAGGTACATGGTGTAAGTTTCCATAGAATTGACATTTTTGCATAATTTTGCATATTCTTGACATTTTTATTCCATGTTTATCAAATATTGACATTGTTTGAGTAACTTCTAGGGTATTGCTTTACTAATGAAATGTCCACCACATTCACTATCATGTATCTATCAAATATGTAGTTTAGATTCCATGGCTGCCAAACATCAAAGTACATGTCCATGAAAATATATTTTGAATAAATCACCTTTAATGATGACATATTGAAGATAATTTTATTGTAATTTTCACTTTTGTGTGATAGATTTATTCAAAAATTTGTATAATTTGAGAACCATTTAGATGGTGTTGAACAACTTATAGTAATTAGGACTATTAAAGTGATAAGGTCCACATGGGACACAAACAAATATTATAATAATTTAATTGTCAACAGATATTGTTCTTAATCCATATCTATGAGGATCAATGATGTGGCACTTTCCATTGCATTGGTATGACAATTATCTCTGTGTGGGATGTTTTCAACAGAAAAATCATTAAACTGAGTGCATAGACATTGAACCATGTCGTCATAAGGAATTAAGTGTTCTTATTTTATTTTTTAAACATTTGTGACTTTGTTGATAATAAATTGGGAATCCCCATATAATTTTATTGATTTTATTTTGAGAACCTAAACTGCTTGGAGCCCTCCTAATATAAGATATTTATAATCTAAATTTTTTTTTGGTGCATGAAAAATTGAGTTGGTATGAAATAGGTATCATGTGTCCTAAAGTACCGATGAAAAAAATTCTAGTTCCAACACTAGATACACATAAACAAACTTCAAACAAAATTATTCATGTATCAACAATGGTATTGTATGTTATGAAATCATCTCTAAAATCATCGTTAATGGGATTTATATCTAGTAATGGAGCTACTACTAATTGGTCTATGATTATTTGTCTTTGTATAATTTTTATAATGTGATTTTGATGTCAAATTTTTTAAGTAACATAGCCCATTTAGAAATATGACCTGAAAAATGTCATTTTGACACAAGGAATTTTAAGGGATCAACCTTGGTAATGATCTATGTCTCATTGTTAATCATGTAGTGAGAACGTTTCTAAGTAGATAATATTAATGCTAAGCAAATATTATGAATTGATGGATAATTTCACTCATAGTCAAATAGTGTGAGATTGATGTAGTAAGTTATTCTTTCTTTATGTTGGTCATCATGTTGAGTTAGAACTGCTCATAATACATGAATTGTCATAGAAAGGAAAAATAGGAGTGGTTTACCAGGTATAGGTATAACCAATATGATAAGTTTGATCAAGTATTACTTAAGTGTATAAAATATCTCTTGACATGTGAGATCCCACTTGAATTGCACATCCTTTTTAAGTAGTCTAGTGAACGATTGGTATTTATCTATGGGTTGTGCCATAAATTAATGACCTGCTTGAATAGTCCCCTAGAGGGACCAAAGTTGTTTTAGATTAGTAGGAGGAATATACATTATTGATTTTACCTTCTTAGGTTTAACTTCTATGTTGCATTGATATGTAATAAATCCCACAAGTTTCCCTAAGAAAAATCCAAAGACACATTTCTTAGGGTTGAGCTGAATGTTGTATTTTATAAGTCTTTAAAATATTTATCACAAATCAATTACATGATGCTGTCACTATTTTTAATTTGGAAATAAAAAATCAACATAATATTTGACTATATTATGAATGAGGTCATGAAAGATATGCATCATAGTGCATTAATAAGTTTCACCAGCATTCTTTAATCCAAATAGCATAACTATATATAAAAGGGTGCCACATGGTGTTTTGAAAGAAGTCTTTTCATGGTCTTCTTTGAGTATATTAATTTTATTGTACCTAGAAAATCCATCTATAAAGGAGACAATCTCATATACCATTATGGAATCAACTATCATATCAATGTTTGGTAGAGATAAATTATCTTTAGGACATGATTTATTTATGTCTCTAGAGTCACAAAAACATATAATTTTTACATTATATTTGACAACCAAAATTATATGGGAAACCCACTATGGATGGGTGACTGTTCAAATAAAATAAACATATAACAATTATTGGATTTTATCTTTAACAAGGAGATCCTTTTTAGGATGCATTTTGCAAATATTTTTCTTTACTAGTTTGGCATTGGGATATAATGTAATTTTATGTAATAAGATTGATGGATCAATGTCAACCATATCAAAATAATCCCATGTAAATGCTTCAAGAAACTTAATTAAAATATGATGAATATATGTGTCTTGTAATTTATGTAATATGACAACCAAGAGTATGATGTGAGGATCATTTTTGATGCCATAATTAAATTTGACTATTTATTCCTAGATCAATGTAGATTGATCTAAAGTATATAGTTTTACAGGTATTGTATCATCTATGTTAGGTAACATACGATCTAAATCATCTGAAATCTCACCAAAGTATATCTAAGCACTTTTAAAATGAGGAAAAATATTATTATTATAAAAGGAAGGGAGATTATCATATGCACCGAAGAATTCAAAGAGAGCTTCATCATTAGTGAAGTATTCAATAATTGGTAGATCTAATGAAACTATATCATATATGAGGTTGGGGTAGAAAATTAAAATTGTATAACCATGGTTCACTATGTCAAATAATAACATGGTGACAAAATGTGATGTGTTGAGAGGAATTATGAGAGGATCTTGCATTAGATGTACCATTTCTATCTCCAAGTCTTTATTTTCCCTCTTGATCATATTCTTCAATGAGATTTAGTATTCCCTATTCATTTTACCAAGGACCTAACATGTGTAACCTATATTTTTAAAATATCATATTGCAAAAGGTAAGTAAGTTATTTCCCTATGTACTAGAAATAATTGGTCAAGTTGTATGTGTCTTTTGAGTTATACCTTGAGGGTGGTGTAGTAGAAAAACCCATGTGTGGAGTATAGTTATGTGAAGGCTTTGTATGTTGATAATAATTAAATGGTTATTTATTCATATGGAATGTATAAATATATGGTATTTATAGCTAAATTTTAGACATGATTGTAGTGTTGATGGAATGGTGTGCATAACATGGTTTCATGGTATAACAAGTAAGATATTATAATTAAGATTATTTGGTATAACTTGACATGTTGTAGGTAGTGTTTGAGGTTTGAGGGTAAGGTTTAATGTGATTTGACCCAGAAATTTTCATTGAATGTTTTCAAACCCTGGGAAGCTCATATTATAAGGATCTATATCTATAGCATAGATGTTAAGATAGTGTATAAAATAAATGTTGCAAATTTTCCACCTTGATCCATTATCAACTAGAACTAATTTGAGACATACCTCATTAATTCATAAATCAATATAGAGAAGTAGGTGTGGGTATATGATGTGATGATGTGGATGGTCATCTCTTTAAATAAATATGTTCATTTATCCATTTCATAGTGTTGGTAATATAACCCACATAGGTAGACTCAAATGTTTGAGGTACCTAAGTATCATGACGTGTTTCATATGTTGGTGTAGTGCTTTTTTGCACTAATTTTTTCCTACATGGCCTTATGGCCATTTTATTTTCAATCGAGCTTCTTTATGTTAGTTATAAAATGGTCACATAGGCTAATTATATTTTAATGTAATTATATAATTAGGAAAATTAGAGGGTTCCTCATGTTTCCCTAATTTTCCCTATATGTACCCCACTTTTCCATTTTGGAAGGTTAGATAGGTTAATGTGATTTTATGCAAGAAAGTCATATTTTCTAATATTATTGTGTGAAGACAATATTATTTCTCCTTTGCAATTTATCTATGATTTCATTGCTCTATACATAGATTTACTCAATCTTCTATGTAAGGATCCAAGATCATGGCCAATTTGACATGGTATCAAAGCCATTTTTTCCAATATTGTAGTAATCATTGTGATGAAATTTTGCTACATTTGTTATTCTAGTAAAATGAAGGGTTTTTTGGGATTCCTTGGAGAATTCACACAAAAAAAATCTACTAGAGATTTAGATCTCAAAAATGACTACACCATTGGTTTTAGAAGGTGCCAAAACCCTTAAATAAATTGTAAACATGATGTATTTTAGGAACAATTAACTTTTTCCTCTATTTTTAGCATCCTAAGACACCATTTTTCATTTTCTATAAAAATCTATATTACTTGTGTTTCTATTCAAAAATGCCTTCTAGGTTTTCTTTTTCAAGTCAAAATCTCAAATAGGTCTCTTGAAGAATTTCCATTACTACAGTATTTTGGATGTTTTTGGCTTGCCTTAATTTGAATACCATCAAAACTCTACATTACTCAAATCAATAGGTGGTCATTAATTTAGCTCTATAATTGATCTACTTCATGTTACATGGACTAGAGAGTCCACTGACCAATCTAGGATTTTATAGGGCTATTACTTAGCCAGAAGACCAAATCAGACTTTTAGCAGTGATTAACTTCACTTTTATAAGTTGAGTAGTTTGATAAGTTTTCTTACTTTCCCATAGATCAAATCAGACTTGTGTATTTTTTTTACTTGTAAATCCATGAAGTTAATTAAAGTAGGTCTGAAAACCTAGTATACTCTACTACATCCTAACTTAGACTTATGGATTTGCTTTACTTGAAAATCCTTTAAGTTAAGTAAAGTAGGTCTAAAAACCTAATTTACTCTAATTTAGACCAACTCAGACTTGTGGAGTTGCTTTACTTAAAAATCTATCAAGTTAAGTAAAGTAGGTCTAAAAACTTGGTTTACACTACTATAAAGCAACTAGGGTTTTCAAAGGGTCATTACTACTTTACTCAATTTTCCAAAGGTTGATTACTTATGAAATTCAAGCAGTATGGAAACTTTGAACTAATCTTTCTAGGCCAACTTGGGTTTTCGATGGGTCATTATTTCTTTAGTTAAATACCGATTACTTGTAGAAATCTACCAATTTAGAAACTCTGAATTACTTTTTTGAGACTAACCCAAACTTTTGAAGGGTCATTACTACTCAGAGTTGCTAAGTACCTCTAATATTGGAAAAAATATCCATTTTTGGAAAGGGTCCAATAATGTGTAGAAGTAATAACTTGTAAGTGTTATAACTTTCAATCCATAGCTCAATTTTGGGTGCATTTTTTTTGGAAAGTACATATTTTTTCAAGATCTATGCATTGGTTATATTTTTTTCATCCCTTTATAAAATATATTTTATTCATGGTATAATGGCTTAAAACCTACTTCAAACCATTTATACCTTTCTTCTTAGATGTATTATTAGTTTTTATTGATGTCCCTCTCATACTCTCTCACACTAATTTCTCATAGATGCATTCTTGATGGTGCCTGATGTCTAATATTGAGCATGTGTTACATTGTAACTTAAGGGGGGGTCTTGTTGATAGTTTAAGGGTGTACTTGTACTATGTGAAATCTATTATTTGATTTCATATTAATTCTATAAATTGTCTCTATCTAATCTAATCTAATGGATCTAAACATTGAACCACTCACACCATTTAACTATCTCAATTGGAAGTCTAAAATGTAGCTTGTCTTGAGAGGTAAAGGACTCTATCATATTACTATAGATGAGAAAACTAAGATATCTAAAAATATAGAAAATGTTAAGTGGTATAATATATGTGATGAGGCCTATGGGTTCTTATTCTTATTAATGTCTCCTAACCTCTTATTTTATGTTGAATCTATAAAAACTCCCAGCAAAGTCTAAACCATCCTAGACAAGCTTTTTGGAGTGTAGGACATCATGAGGGGTCGTGACATGGAGAATGATCTCATAACATTAATCCCAAGTGAATATGACACCCTACAAGTATTTTTTATAAATTTTAAATCACTAATACTATAGTTGAAACAATGTGGCATTAAGAAAAAAGATGACCAGTTGATTTTATCCATTTTTGTAAAACTAGGTCATGACTATTCAGTTTTCATCTCTACATTTCATGCTACCAAACATTCACTTGGATCCAATTAAAAATTCCATAATTTGATGAGTTTTTTGTCAATATAATTTAGGATAAAGATAAGTTGGCTAAAATGGGTACACTAAAGTCTTCAAAATCACATGACTTGATTTTCAATTAGGATAAGAAGAAGCCTTCTAACAATGGAAAATAGGAGAAGAAACAATCTAAACTAGATCATGAGCACAAGAATAATAAAAAATTAGATTTCAAGCCTAAGGCATCATCAAATGAGTCCTCCTCAAGTGGGAAACCTAAGAAGTAGAAACTAAAATGCAAATTTTGTAAGAAACTTGGGCATGATGAATCTTAGTGCATGAAAAATAAGATTGCTAACTTGACTAAGATGCTTAAGAAGAATAACATTCAGATTATTCCATCAAAATATTAAGGACTAAAAATGGTGGGGAGTATGTCAATAATAGGTTTGAGGAGTTTTACACATCAGAATGGATTCATATGCCACACATAATTCCATACAATCCTTAATAGAATGATGTGGCTAAATGTAAAAACTATTCCCCAAAGGAATCAACCAATTACATGATTCAATCAAATTCTCTTGCTCCTCAGTTTTGGGTTGAAGCAATCAATTATGCATGCTACATTCAGAACTGTGTTCCATAAAAAACCTTGAAATGAATCACTCATTTTAAATCTCTGGATAGTTAGAATCCCATATTGGATCACTTTCAAGTGTTTGGATCACCAATAATGGCCTTTGTTCCCAAGAAGAAATGCAAGGCAATGGACCCTCAAAGTTAGTCTTGTATCTTTATGGAGTATGTAGAGGGTACTAAGGGATACATGTTTCTCCATCCTAAAACTCATGAGTTGTTCATATAAAGGAGTGTCAAGTTTCATGAGGGCCTATTTAAACTCACTACTACCACTCTAGACTCTTCAAAAGTCTCACTAAACATTGATTCCACCTTAGATAGTGACTTGGATCCACCTCAAAATCCTCTTGATGATCAAGATGACTCTTCTTGTTCTTCAAGTTTAAGTGATGAGAGCAGTGATGAGGATTCTTCTCCTCCATCTCATACTCACACTTTAGATGATGATGACTCAACTCCTAATTTTATAATCTCATAAAATTTTGGTCCAACTTGGGCCAAAAACACACTTCAAAGTGATAATAAATGTGTTGGAAAACCCTCAAATATAAGGTGGACATGTTCACAATTTCAAGGGACTTCACATTCCTACTTAGACATTGCCTCAAATTTATAAACCTTTGATGAGGCATTTGACATTCTAGAATGGGATTTTTTTAGAAGAGTATAGTTCCCTAATAAAAAAAAAGCATGGGACTTGGTTCCTCTTCCTAAAGGAAGAAAATTGGTTTATCTGATTATGGTGTAGATGGGTTTCATGATAAGTACAAAGATTTTATATTTACAAAGGGGTTTTGTTAGGTACCTGGTATAGACTACACTAAAACATTTTCTATTGTAGCCAAGATGACATCTGTCAGACTCACTCTAGCCATCATAGTTGCACAGTGGTGGGATGTTCACAAAATGGACATCAAGAGTGCTTTTATACATTGAGCAAACACAAATATTTTTGTAATATTCCTCCTTCATATGTACACTTAGGAAATCTATCTATGGACTAAAATAGACCCCTTGGGCATGGTATGCCAATATGGACTCCCTTATTCTCATAGTTAGGTTCACTAGATGACACTCAAATCTGAATGTCTACATCTTGTGGTAGGATGATTCTCTATTAATCCTATTTATCTATGTGGATGAATTGATGATTATAGGGAGCTCACTATCATCTATCTTAGTATTGAAAAGTAAATTTTTATATAGATTTTTAATTATATACATGGGATTATTACATTACTTTCTTAGGATTGAAATCATTCAATTGGATTATAGGATAAACTTATCACAATCCAAGTATTCTCTTGATTTGGTTGTGATGTTTAACATGGTTGATTGTAAGCTAGATCCTACTCCCTTCGTATCTTGTGTGAATATTGAGGATAATTTTCCTACACCATTGGTTGATGCAACTGCATATCAACACTTGTGGGAAATCTTATCTATTTCACACACACTAGATCTGACATATCCTATTCAGTTGTCTTGGTCTCCTAGTTTATACAGGAGCCACATGAATTTCATTGGAAATTAACTAAGTGGATTCTACACTACATTAAATGTTTGGATAACTATGGGATACACTATAGAGGAGGAATAGAGATTGATTTGATTCGATACATAGATTCAGATTGGGATAGAGACATTTAGAGTTGAAAGTCTATTGTAGTCTACAATTTCTCACTTATTTTAGGACTAGTATATTATTCAATCAAGAAGCAACATGAAATTTCTTTATAATCTATAGAGGTAGAATATAAAATGGATATCAATGCCACTAGTGAGGTAATCTAGATTCAAGTGATTCTCACTAAGTTTGGTATCTAGTTTCATAAGCCAAAAATCATCTACTATGACAACCAAAGCACCCTCCATATTTGTAATAATCTGGTTCCCCATCAAAGGACCAAACACATAGAGATTTCATGCACTTCATCAGGAAACTTATCAATGAGTAAGTCATGAATCTTTGGTATTATCCAACATCAGAGTAGATTATAAATATTCTGACCAAGCCCTTCATAGACAGTAAATTTGTTCCTCTATAAGCTCTCATTGGGGTTAAGGCTACTCTACATTCTTATTCCTCTTATGGAGGTTCTTCACTATGTACTTTTGTACCTCATCAAAATTTCAATACAAAGACACAATTTTCATCTTACCTGAGCTATGCTTAAGGGGGGTGGGTGTTGGTGTAGTGCTTTTTCCCATTGGGTTTTTCCTACATAGCCTTATGGTCATTCTATGTTAATTAAAATTCCTTAGGTTATTTTTAAAATGGTCACACATACTCTTTATATTTTAAGGTAATTATCTAATTAGTAAAATTAGAGGCTTCATCATATTTCCCTAATTTTCCTTATATGTACCCCACTTTTCTATTTTGGAAGGTTAGACAAGTTAATGTGATTTTATGCAAGTAGGTCATATTTTTCAATACTATTATGTGAATATAAGGTTCTTCCTCCTATACAATTTATATATAATTTTATTGCTTCATGCATAGATTTCCTCAATCTTCTCTGTAAGGATCCAAGATCATGGGCAATCTAACATAGTATACAAAATTTAAAAAGATGATAGCCTAATGTGGTAATTATTGATGGGATAGGTTGTGTACAAAAAATTAGAAAAAATAAAATTGGAACCCTAATTTATATTATCTAGGGTCAGATATTTTTAAATCTATTAAAATAAATTGAAACACTAATATGTAATTGATTTGATTATCTAGGTTTAAAAAAATAAAAAAAATAGATGTATGCAGACCTAATTTTATTTCACAAAAATTAGAGCTAATCCAAACTAAGGTTTTTTTAAACATTCAAAATAAGTTGGGTTCACCAAATAATTTAAGATTTTTAAGGGTTTACTATGTAAAACCTATGTTTAGATTAAAGAGCTGAGATATCTAAATCAACTAAATAAATTACTATAAATTACTAATTTTTTATAACATTTGACATTCTTTGACTTTCCAAGAATAGAAGTAAATAGGCAAAAATATGGACTTATCTATAAAGTGACTATCATATATGATCTAGGTTCTTAAAATTAAATTCTGGATAGTTATTAGTGTTGTCAATAATATTAAGATGTATGTCTACTCACTACACACTAGTGTCCCATATAGACAATAGTGTCATTCTTGTGTAGTATCCTATGTGTGGAGTTAATGTCCCCTTTGTAGGACTATTATTATTTTCTAGGAACACTTATTCCTATGTTTTTAGGTCATATTCCTCTACATATAAAACTTGGAGATCTATGTTGTGCATAGAAAAATTGATTCAGTGTGTAAACCCTAATCTTCCTTATGAGTATGGCATGAGAAATAATTATGTGTTCATTAATAGGATAGGCTAGACATAATTAACACCCTAGTGTGAAGATATTTGCCTACATACCATTAATCTAAAGAGGGATCAATCCCAATGCAGTTCTCCCACCTAGTGGTTGATGCAAGTGCAAGTGAATGCTAAATTTAGAGTGGACTTGGATGACTTGAATGTGCTTGAGCTTTGAAATATTCAAAAGTTGGGATTTGGGATATTTTATATGGTAGTATGTATAAATAGGTATGAATAAGGATCAAATACCTTAATTCTTCTCAACTTTACTTCGGTTTGAATGTGATTTTCACATATATTTTTCATGTAGTTAATAAAGGTCAATTAGACTTGTATTTATAGAGTTGTATCACTTTTGTGGATAATAAAATATACTTATGCTGACCTTAGGAGGGGCATATGTTTTTAAAAGTATCCGTTGGGAATATCTAGGGCTATGAACATTAGTGCCTGATTGGGAACACTAGTTCTATGTAGTTGTAGTGTCCAAAATATGGAACTAATGTCCACTTGGCAGACTAATGAGTAAAATAGGTTAAGATATGAGAGGAAAGTTCTAGGACTTTGTTTTGGTTGACTGTAGGTGAATATGGTCTACTAAATGATTGTAAAAGTGTGTCTAAGGCTCTAGTATAGGTCTATCACTAAATCTAGGAATATGTTAACTCAAGTGACACTCTTAACATCTAATTACCACTTTTAGGTTATTACACCATTCTAATTTGCATGCATAATTCCATAAGTCATGGTAGTGAGTTAGAAAACCTTGATCCCATGAATTATTTCAATTATCTATGTACATTATATCAAAAAATATCAAGTTCATTTGATATAATTAAACCCCAATGAGAGTTTTAATCTTAGTCAACCACCCATATCACTACGTGGTTTGGTTAGTCAACTAAAACATAATTTATTTCAATATTCCATCAGCCGAAGTCCTTAGGAATTATGGTTTGATCTATTTTTAACTAATGCCATAGACCTAGTAGGCTCTATTCCCTTCATGTACTATAGAAAATATTAAGCACATTGACGTTAATCCTTTACATGAACATAACAAAGTCTTGTTAATGTATTTTGACTTGAACTAGTGTTATACACAAAGTAATATAGAAATTTGTCAAGGGTCTCTTGAACTTAAACCTTAGTTTTCAATTCTTATATATTTCAATGACACATGATTCCATTCAAATCTTAAATCAACTTGTCAAAATGGTCATGTTATCAAATTAATGTTAGTTGGTTGTTCAATGACAAACAAAGCAACTTAAATCAACAAAAGAAAATAAACAATTATTAATTGTATTTTAAAAGGTATAATAATAAAAATTAGGATAATATATTGACAAATAAAATGATTGGGAATGACCATAATTACATTATTCCACTATTTTTACCTATATACTCCATTTTCATGACTACCCACTAGGTTCTCATACCAACTTAACTCATCAAGATAAACCTTGTAAGCATGTTCATAAAGACATCAATAGTATTTGACATCATATGATAATTTTATAATAATAAAAAGATATAATGCTAAATAAAATTCATTAAAGTAAATCTATCAATGTCAATGATAACAGTGTTCTAAAATAACCACAATTTCCATAATAATGCCAATACAACATCTAAAATCAAACTAATAATCATGATCTAAAGTTGAGGTGGGTTTGGTCATGACATCCACCCTCCCTTAATAATGACACCATCCTTAATGCCTTAAAATATTGAGTATAGTGTTGTAAAAAAAGACATTCATATTACTAGGTAGCACTCTTTTCCCCCATTTGATCCCATTAAACCAATACTTTTTGTAGCTTTCTTTTTTTCAAATCAGTGTTGTGTTGAGCCAAAATCTTGATGG
>JARHVA010005159.1:300000-330000 GCA_037957365.1 Torreya grandis
ATAGAAAAATACAAGACATAATCTACCTATTCATGTTTATTAGAAGAGAGTATCATTATTAAATTTTTAACATGTTAGTGTTCAGTATTGAATCTCCATTAAACTTATATAAGGTCATTGATGTCATATGTGGTTATAACTACAAACTATGATATCTAGCTTACTAGTTCAACATAATTTCCCATTCACATAAGTCCATATTATTACATCAAGGAATCCATGATCAAAAGATATTGAATTAAATTATTCAAACATGTAGTCACTAAGTAATTCAAAAAATTACAAGTCAAGATAGTTCTTGTCATTCATAATCTGCTTGTAGTTCTTAAGGTTTCCAAACACTATAACATGAGAGTTATAGAAACACCTATAATAGTAATGATTATTTGAATCATATTTAGAATGATTAATTACTTAATTAATCCTAAATTCTATCTTTGCATACTCATTAGGGTTTATAACCACTTATGGATCCTTGATACTTGACAACTATTAGAATAATCAAATATACGAGTACAATAATTCTATGTTGACATATCAATTTTTCAAGTAACTATTATGAAAATGTTTCTAGGTAAAGTCAGACAAGTCAACTACCTAAGAAATCTAAGTATAACTCAATAGTCCATGTAAATAAATTACTATGATTCATTTGTTTCCCTATAGATATCTAGTGTAGTTAAGAATCACCGATCATATAATCAAACCATATTAATATTTTCTTATTAATGAACCCGTATTGTCAATAACTAGTAATAGATCACCTTAGTTTTTTTAGATTGCCATGCAATGAATTTTTAATCCCAACATAATTAAATTTGAATATAAAATTTATATACTTATTTGATTAAAAATAAACATTAATTTATGCATTTGACAATAAATCATACAACCTAACTACCTAGTAGGGTTATCATGATCATTAAAAATAATATGAACACCATTTCATAGCCATCAAAATTGTTAAATGTCTATGTTACCATAGAATTAATTTTCATTTATCATTACTGCAATTTATATTATTCATGTTTGGAATTTTCATAAAGAACAAACAATGAAATTACAAATGAATCATAACTTATTTTATAGTTCAACCACCAGATTGGGGGAAATACTTGTTCTTACCTAATAACATACATATATCCATTTGACCTCATTTCAATTGAATCATCTATTAACATATATAGAAATAACATTTCTTTTTCAAACTATCTTAACTCTAATGCCAAATGCAAATTCATGCTAGTAGAACAACACCCATAATGAAATTAAATTACATGCTTGAAAAATGATTCCAACCAAACTAATTAACCAATCTATCTTAAATCAAACTTCCATTTTAAATCAAACAACCACTTATCCATACATGACTTTTGAAATGAAAGATACAACAACTATTAAATTTATAAATATAACACTTCCTACTAAAGAATTAATATCTACATAACTTATGATTACATAAGTGAACCAGTTATTAACCACAAAAATATATATGTTTCTCATAATCATGAATACCACAACTAAACCCTTATTAAACACACTTCTCAATTGATGTCAGAGTCTATCAAATGTAATTATATATAAAAGGGACTTATTAAATCTATCAATTCAAAATGATTATGCAAAAAAATATTACTAACCATAGAAATAAAATAAAATTGAATACCTAACCAACACATTTGTATTGATAGTAATTGATGTTAGGTCTCATCTTATATATTTTTAAAATACTTAAATTATATTGTTTTATTACTAGCATTAAGTACTATCAATATATTATATGCATAAATTTTATAAATTAATTTCATATTAAATGGTGAATAGAATCTTAATACAACCATAATATTAATAAAATTATTCCAAATCAAATATACAAACCTATGCAAAACTTCTTGCTAATGAGAATATCCTCATTAAAAGACATTGAAGCCATATGAATCAAAAAATTAATGCACAACTATATTGTACTTAAAAACCAAAAGATTTTCCTTAGAATAAACCATTATTACTATTAAAAACTATGATCCATCTTACCTTATTAATTATAATATTAATCTAAGACAAGATGTCATTTTAGTCATAGTAGTAAATAATAATAATGTGTTCCTATAGGAAACTATAAACTAAATTTTGTAATGATACTTGAATAAAGTCTCAATATGAATGTTAATGCAACCATAATTTAATCTCAATGAAAAACATTCAAAAAATTATTATCTATTCATGCCTCACTATTACAATCACACAATATAAATGTATGAAACATGAAACTTTTATTAAAGGTATGTATCATCAATGAAAACCATGTAAAGAATCAAGTGAGGATAAAAGATAAAGACTAGTTTTGCTCTTCATAGTTCAATAAATGATACAGTACTTTAGGTATTACTCATACACTCAATTACTATGTAATAATAAATCCACATGAAAGTTAGTTATCATTTCCCTTGGCATATTACTCATATTACAAACATTATTACAAAATGTACACACACAAGCAATATGACCCAACTAGTCTTCACATATACAACATGTACACACAAATAATCCATCCATGTGATCATAATGAGCCCATCCATTAGTGATTTTCCCTAACCCACCCTAGCTATTAGTTGGTAGGGGGATAAGTTACCCGAAAATGAACATAGAACATCTAAGCAATATCATTAGAATGATGCAATGAGGTCAAGGGTTCCATAAGGTCTTTAAAACCATAAATAGGCTTAATAATAAATAAATAAATAACCTTGAATGATCAAGCAGAGCATTTGAAAAAAAGGTATGAAATGACCATATCCATATCAAAGAAACACATTAAAGTCATTAAAAACTAGATTCAAAGCACATCATATAAACCTAAAAATTAACAACACTCAAACAACATTCAATAAAAAATGAATATCCATTAACACCAAAATAACCAATAGAGCTAAGAATATTTATAATTCACTTATATAGCATCCAAGGGTGAATCAAACCCATATTATTACCATCATTATGTTCATCAATTATGTTTTAAAACACAAAATAATTATCTATTCAAGATTTTATTACTTACCTCCAGCTAGAAATATATTTCCTTCTAGATTATCCAAAACCTATAAAACAGTATGTTTTAAACAAGAGCTTCAAACTTTATTTTTTATAGTTAAATGTAGACCTGGGAAAATGTGATAACTTATTTTTTCTCTACATTCTTTTCTTTTTTTTAATTTGAGTCTATATATATACCATGTCCATCCCTCATTTATTTTTTCCATGGTTTATTTAATGCATTTTCCCCCAATGGTAGTTCCAAATGGTAGAACTCATGGTTATACCAAGTGTAACTCCTACTTGAAAATTCTATAATTTTAATTCATAATTATATTAGCCATGGTTGCGAGTTAAAAAACCTTGAGAACATGTAATCCTTTAACTCTTCATGCATAGTCCATAAAAAACTATTACGTGCCTTCAACATAATAAAAACCTAATGAATTTTTACTTCAAAGTTAACCATCCATATCACTACATGGTGTGAATAATCAATTTAAATATTAAATCCAACTAAGTCCTTAATAATTATGGTTTGATCTACCTTTAACTAATTACATGGCCCTACTAAGCCTTAGTCCCTTCATGGAATATACAAAATTTCAAGAACATTAAAGAAAATAATCAATGGTGTCACGACTATCAACATCGATTTTCAAAGCTTATAGATTCAAGTGGTACATGATTCACTTTAAATATCAACTCATGTTTTTAGAATGGTCATATTTTAACTTAATTTTAGTTGGTTGTTCAATGATAATCAAACTAAATCAAGTCAATGAAAGTAAATAAGCAATAAATGGTTATAATTCATAAGGTATAAAAATACAACTCATGACAATCCATTGATAAACAAAAGGTTTCGCTATGACCATAAATGAAACATGCCACTAATTTTACCTGTATAATCCTTTTTTTACACTACTCACAAGTTTCTAGTACCAACCTATCTCATCGAGATAAAACCTAAAATCGTGTTCACAAAGACATCAATAATATCTAACATCATATGATAATTATGCCAACAATAAATAATTATAATGTCAAATCAAATTCATTAAATTAAATATATAAATATTAGTGATAATAATATTATAAAATAATCACAATGTTCATAATAATGCCAATACATTACCTAAAATCAATCTAATAAACATGATCTAAAGTCTAGGTAGGTGTGCTCTTGACAACAACTTACAATGATAATTATTTTGATGGGTCTTATGTATCCTCTTATATATCTGACTCTACATCCCCTAATCATTATCTCTCTTTGAACCATAAATATTTTACCAAAATGTTATATATCTTAAAATATCAAAACAAAAATATATCAAATAAATTACATACACCTTAGTTATAGGTCTTCAAATCATTCATTTTAATTTTTAGAAATTATCATTTAGATTATGTTTTTGGCCATAGTTTTGTTTCTATAGGTCATACCAATGAACCAAAATAAGCATTATAATTTTTGAATCATAAGTAATTTTATGGTGCTCATGGAATATTTATTAAAAAATCAAATTTCTTCTTTTTTAGGCCTTACATACCTATAAAAATACTAATTTGGTACGTCACATAAAATTATTATGCTCCTAACCTACTATAATTTCTTTAACACCATTTTGGCACATTACATCAATTCATTTAATACAATCTATCTAATGTAAATGTATGTTCATCATTTTTTTAATTTCACTTATTTCATATCTAGTTATCATTTATTACCACTATTATTTTTAGGTTGTTTTGATATGATTTTACCAAAGCACCATTCTAGATTACACTATTGTGGCACATGATGAGATTTGGGTAGGTCATATGTAAAAAATTATTTTTTCACTTATTAATGATTTGTATTTTATGACTCATTATCACATAAATAGGATGACTACACCTGGTATTTATGAACTCAATATACAATTTCAGGAACTTTAAGAGAAGAGTGTTAGTGTAGGATTTTTCCCAACATGGTCTAGTTAGCTTGATTAGGTGTCATTTAGGTGTTTAAAAAATTTCATTGAGGAAGATAATCCCACATTCATGAGGATGTTAAGACATGTCAATATTCCACTTATATATTTACCTTTCCTATAACTATATGGCTTATTAATTTTAAACCAAGAAGGAATGCTATTGCATTTGTGCATTATGAAATTTATTCCTCTCATGTGTTTATGATTTCACTACTCCATACAAATAAACCTTTCTGCATTTGATCCTATTCAATTATCATTCCTCAACTATGTCCCACTCTAAAATGGTATCAAATCAGTGCTAGTAGATTAATTCCATTCATTATATTATGATCTTGACTAAATTATATCAACTTATTGATGTTATTCATGATCTCATTTTCTTACAAGTTTTTGGTGGGTTTTCATGAAAATCCATGAAAAATAAAGACTGAAGGCTCTAGATGAAAATTAGATAGCACCATTGGATTCAAAAGATGTCAAAACCATAAGATCAACTATAAACACAACCTAGTTTCATGATAGGGATCTTTTTACCATTTTGGAGGGTGTGATGGAAATTTTTTAAACTTTGTGCATATCCATATTATCTTTTGATCAAAGAAGAACATGTTTTGTAGGATTTTCCAAAATCTAGTGGGTCTTTTTTGCATTTGGAAGAAACTTTGTGTTTTTTTGTAGACCTAAGGTTTTTTTATGCAAGTTTGGCATTTTATAATTCTGGTGCATTAAGTATTATTATTTGGAAAACTTCATTTACCTATACCCTCTACATAGATTTAAGACTATTGATTCTACCACACACTATCTCTAGCATTATTCCTACTCATGCAAGATCCTCTAAAGTACTGATTCTTTGTATTTTTTTGGCATGGTTGTTGTTGGTTTTATGTGACCTATTATTTCATGGTCATGACCTACTATTTTGAGACATGATCCATTGATTAGTAATCTATGTAAACTTTTACTAGTTTTCCCAAAATGAATTAACCTACCTCCACGACACCTTAATTGGACTACACAACTTGTTGGAGGGTTATTATCCTCACCCTTAGCCCCTAGTCACATACATATTAAGCCCTTAGTGAAAACAAACTGAAGGTGACTTAAATTTTCAATGAAAAGTTGAGTCAATTTTCTTGCAAACCCAAAATTTTCATTTTATAAAGAGTTTTTTTTTTTGTCTTTTTTAATTTTTAATTTCAAACTCACATAATTTTTATCCTATACTTCCATTTTATGTGCAATGTCTTGTAGTTTTTAGCTCTACATATTTATGCTATTATTTAGACTTATAAAATTAATCCTTTATAGTTTTATGGGGGTTCATATCTTCTTGTCTTTTGTAGAATTTTTCTGATTCTATATACATGTTGATTTTATACACACTCAAATGTGTTGATTATGTATGCACTCAAATATAAAGTTCCAACCTATGAAATATCAAGGGGAATTTAGTGACTATTGCATAGATTTTTCATTTGGATACATTTTTGGCCAAGTTCAACATCCATCACTTTGAGCTTGCATGGTTAGTTATGGTCACATCAAATCACCTATTTGTACTTAATAGATACTAGTAGATGAGGAGTGTTGATTCTACACGAGTGGCTATTCATGAAAACACTAACTATGTTTCTTTACATGCATATATTGAACTCTTACTCACAAAAAATAATTATACTCTATTCCTATATAGATAGATTCCTACCTCTACTAACTTGTATTAGTACAATAAGTGGGATAGTACTTGTGACAAGGTTCTTGGTTACTTATTGTTTCATGTTTTCATGGATCTTAATTTCCATCTAGAGCATACATATTGTCCATATACTATCTAGAGAATTCTTTAGGCCTTTTTTAGATATCTTATTGAGATTTATATCACTCATCCTCCTCCTCCTCTTCTTATTATCTATTTAAATACTATTTTACTCTCTCCTCTTACTTTTATTTCTTATGAGAACATATTTCAGATGGACAATTCTCTTCATTCTATCAATTCACCACTATAGGATGAGATTCTACCATACCTTAGTTATATTTTTGTATAATATACATTTATTCTTATTCAAGATATTGATGTTCTATTTTAATTTATAGGACTATTATTTCCAATGAGAGTACACTTATTAAGAGGATAAACAACTCATCTCTTCCTATAGATACTAATTCTATAGATCCATATGATTCATAAACCATCTCTTCTTTAGTTTTAATAGTTTTTGAGACATGTTCTACTCTTCACATGTACATTCTTTCTATAAAATGTTCTATGACATTATTATGATAGGTTCATTTCAATATCATTACATTTAGTTATTTTGCATGACTTTGCCATACATATGCCACATTTCATATTTGGACCATATTTAGATAACTTTGTACTAATTCCTTCATCTGCAATTGTGTAATGTGTAAACTTTAAATACACCTATCATATTATTCTTTTGGCAAATGGATAAAACATTATTTGATGTCGATGGATCTTGTTTAATCTTTAGGTAGAGGATCTCATCATCAACCTTGGTTATTTTGTGAGCTATACTATAGGAACCTTTAGTATCTTCTATAGGGACTTATTAGTCTTATCTATATACTATATACTTGGGTACCTCATCAAGCCTTTATGTTAGGACCTAATTCTACTACACACATAATATATATCTAGGTGGTGTTGGTGTAGGATTTTTACCATAATTTGGTTTACCTACATGGTATAGTTAGCTTGCTTAGGTGTCACTTAGGTGTTTAATAAATGTTCTTAGGGAAGATAGTCCCACATTTATGATGAAGTGATGACATGTATATCTTTCAACTATATATGCACCTTTCTTAAAGATATTTGGTAAATTAATCTAGAACCAACCAATAATGTTCTTACATTTGAATAAGTTTGCACATTATGAAGTTTATTTATCTCATCTGTTCATGATTTCACTACTCCATATATATTCACCTTCATGCATTAAATCATATTTACTTATTTATCCTCAAATGTGGCCTACTTTTACATGGTGTTAGAGTGGTGCTAGTATAAGAATGTCATCAATTCTATTGTGATCTCGCATATATTTTTTATCCTTCTTAGTGTTATTAATGATCTCAACTATTTTAAAGGATTTGGTTGGGATTCATTTAAATCCTTTAAAAATGAATTTATAAAGGCTCTACATGAAAATGGATGGTGTTTTTGGATTCAAAAGGTGTCAAAACCCTAAGATTGGATATAAATATGACCTAGTTTTGTGACATGTCATTTTTACCATTTTGGAGGGTTTAAAGGTAATTTTTTAGATTTTGTGAATATATATACCATATACTACTTGAATAATAAATTTTTTTTGGGTTTTTACTAACACCTAGTGGGTCTTTACTACATTTGGAGGAAAATTTGTATTTTTTTATAGATCTAAGGTTTTTTGTGCAGTTTTGGTGTTTTAGCATTTTGGTGTATTATCTTGTCTTCATTTGTAAAACTTTATTTGCCTTTGTCCTGTACATAGATTTTGTCCTACTAATTTTTCCACACATTGGTTTTAATATCAATCTTGTTTGTGTAATTTCCTTTGACCTACCAGTTACTATTTATTTTTTATGTGGTTGTTATTAGTTTTTCATGAATTACTATTATGAATTCATGACCTATTTTTGATTACCCATGACTTACTATTTTTTTGTCAATCATGACCTAGTGATTTGGCATATAATCCATTAATTGGTTTAACTAATTATAAATTTTAGTGGTTTGGCCAAATGCATTCACCCACCTTCACAACACCTTCGCTATACTGCATGACTTGTTAGAGGGAACTTATTCTCACCCTTACACCCTAGTCACATAGAAATTAATGCCTTGTTCACAAACAACCCAAATGGGGCTTAAATATTTGATGAAGAGTTGATTCAAGTCAATTGTAAACCCAAAATTTTAATTTTTCAAGGTGAATTATTTTTCAAGTTTTTCAAACTCATAGAATTTTTAGCCTATAACTCCATTTAGGTGAATTTTTTTTAAAGTGCAATTTTTTTTAGCTCTACACATTTATGATATTCTCTATCCTTGAAAAATTAATCCTCTATTGTTTTAGGGAGAGTTGAATTTTTCTTCTCCTTTTCATACTTATGTCGTTTTTATATACATGTTAATTGTATGCATATTTAAATATGTTGAGTGTGTACACACTCAACTATAAAGTGCCAACTTATGCATTATTAGATGGAATTTGGTGACTATTACATAGATTGTTCTTTTCAAATTTTTTTTTAGTAAGTTAGACATCAATCATATTGAGCTTGATTGATTACTTTTGGTCATTTAGACTCACCTATCTCTACTGGAGATATACAAGTGGATGATGAGAGTTTAATCTACACTAGTGGTTCTTCATACAAATACCAACTATAATTCTTGAATTGTGTATACGGAACACTTTTTTATGAAAAAAAATCATAATACATTCCTATATAGATATATTCTTACCCCTGCTAACTCATATTACTATAATAAGTAGGCTAACACTTATGACAAGTTTCTTGGTAACTTATTCTTACATGCTTCTATGGATCTTCATTGGCATGCGGAGAATACATAATGTCTATGCATTATTTTGAACATTATTTATAATTTTTATATAGATCCTATTAATATTTGTATCACTCCTCATCCTATTATTATTTTCTCTTTATAGATGTTGTACTCTATCCTCCTACTTCTATTTCTTGTGATGAAACATTCTATATGGACAATGATCTTCCTTCTATCAATTCAACCCTATAAGTAAATATTATTCTATACCTTATTTTTAATTTTACATTATCTACATTAATTACTATTTAGGATATATATCTTCTAGATACATCATATATTTTTACTTTGAAGAACTCTACTATTTATAGTGAGAGTACATTTATTTATAACATCGATGACTCATATATTCCTATAGATACTCATTATGTGGATATGCATGCTTCATTTATATTATATTCTTTAATTTAAAGAGTTATTGATCCATTATATACTCTTTATATGGACATTATTATACAAAATTTTCCATGAAATTCTTTTGACATGTTCACTTTAGTGGCATTACATTCAGTTCTTTTGCATGACCTTTCCAACGTATGCCACATTTCTTATTTAAACCATATTAAGGGATATTCATATTATTTACTTCATCTTATTTTGTATAATGTATATATTTTTAATATACCTATAATATTATTCCTTTGTAAAAGGGAGTAAACATTGTTTGATTTGTATGGAGCTTCTCTAGTCTTGACGTAAAGGATCTCATCATCGACCATGGTACTTTAATGAGTTATACTATAAGAAACTTTAATATATTAAATGGGGACTTATTATTATTATATATTTGATTTTTACTAGGGTAACTCATTATGAATTTTTTATAGGACCTAATTCTACTACCCACCTAAGCTATGCTGAAGGGGGAGGGTGTTGGTGTAGGAATTTTCCTGCCATATGGTTTTACCTACACAGTCTTGTTAGCTTGTTTAGGTGTCACTTAGTTTTTAATAAAGGTAATTAGGGAAGATAATACTAAATTAATGAGGATGTGATGATATTTATAACTTCCACATATAATAGTACCTTTCCTAAAGTTATTTGGTTAATTAATCTAGAACTAAAAAGGAATGTTATTGCATTTACATTGTGAAGTTTCTTCCTCTCATGTGCTCATGATTTCACTACTCTATATATATTCACTTTTGTGAATTTAATACTATTAAATTACCTATCCTTAAGTGTATCCCAATCCAAAAAATATACTAATTAATCTAAATTTTTCTACATGGTATCACCTATGATCTTTATCAATAATAAGTATGGTTCCATTTGTATATGCATTGACTACCAATAGCTAAATAAAGTGATGAAAAAAAATTGTTACCCCCTTATGAGGATAGATGATCTATTTGAATCAATGAAATGGAATAGATTGATATCTAAATTTTATATTAAATCAAGGTATCATTATTTGAAAACAATTGAAGAGGATATTTACAAGACCAATTTATATACATGTTATGGTCATTACAAGTTCATAGTGTTGTCATTCAAAATAAATAATAAACTTACATTATTCATGAGTATAATGAATGGTTTCTTCAATAAAATTTTGGACACATTTATTATATTATTTATTAATGACATTTTTATTTAGTCATGAAGTGAGGATTAACATGTGGATTACCTATGTCAATGTTATATAAAATTTGGGATTATGTGAAAAACCTATATGACAACATTGCTATGAAAAATTAGGAGAATAACATAAAAATGGTAACATTCACTGATTTCAAACTACTTTATTCTATAAAATTACTAAAAATAACAATGTCTAAGGATAAAATAAATACTTAGATGGAAAATATGTATCCAAGAGGAATTAGGGTCTAAAACTTGTGTAGAGAGGTCTGGTGACTGGAATTAGTAATCTATAATTAGATTTGGATCTAGATAATAGTTATGGGAAGATTAAACTAGAGTGGTAGTGTTCCTATCCAAATTAGGTTATCCTATCCACTTGTATTCAATAAATTAGGGTTTTGTGGTTGCATATGCCTTTATTTATAGAGCTTGTATCTAGTGTGGGAGATTACAATCATTTGTAGAGACTATTTTGTGATTAATTTTACTTCAAAACCCTATGTCCTTAACATGTGAATAATAATTAATATTAATGGGTAAATATGGTTTAGTGGCTTAAATTGGGTGAAACATCGACACTCTATGTGTTTAGCATTACCTACATACTAATACTTAGAAGATGGATCAAACTTCATTTAGTTATCCCATGCTATGGTGGTGTGTTAATAAAAGGTGTATTATGTTATATTTTTGTGAAATAATGATGTTATTATATTCCTTAACTGTGATTTGTGAAATGTATTAAAAATTGAAATCTAGGTGATTAGGGTTGTATACAATAAAAATTGGTAGAAATATGTATTATGCTCTCAATATGCAAGTTTTATTCTAGTGTTTTTTGGTGTGTAATCCTCTTGTGTAAAAAATGGTATGAAAAATATTTATATATTCATATCATTTAAAACACTTAGAATGGGGCTCGTTAAAGACACATGATTTGCTTTATATAGATTTAAATTTGTAAAATTAGTTTTTTTTTGTGGGAAAATAGGAGATGGGGAAAGAACACTAGTTCAGTGCACTATAGTCCCATAAGATGCTCCTATCCAATGGGTCATTTTACCATTTTGAGAGTTAGTAATGAAATAAAATGTGTCTAGCTTTATATGGATATGTCTCAATCCATTCAAGCTTTCTATATCATCTTAGAAGAGTGTGAAATATGGTTTAAAGTATTCAAAAAGGGCACTAAGATAGGTTTAGAGTTAAGTGTGTAAAAAAGTGGTCAGAAGTGCATAATTTTATCTAAATGTTAATTTTACATGTCTAAATTTACCACCCTCCCCCCATTTTATTTTAGTAATGAAGTAAATTTAAATTATTAGAGTAAAAATAAAAATGACTGCGTACCTAAACATACATGTGGGAAGGAGTCCTAGATGTAGGTCACCAAGGTGAACTATGTTTCACATAAACCTAAAATTAAACATATGTAATATCAGTCTTCACTTAAGGTTAATAATAAAAAAGTGAAATATAATAAACTAGAGAGAGACAAGGATTTAATACACTTGATTATGTGAACCATTTTACAATTATGGTGTGAACACTAGTGACTGTGCCATGTTGTGTGTTTGTATTAACATTGAAAATATTTTTTTGGAATATGAATTCCCTACTCCTATTCAATAAGTGGGTGTGCTAAAAAAATAAATTTTTTCTTGACTCCATCAATGTCATTCTATAGTAGTGAAGTAACTTGGAATCCTTGTATGACTCCCAATAGATATTTCTAGTGTAAAAAAAATGTTTAGATATGGGTGAAAATAGGATATTAAACATAATACATGCAATATGGTTCAATTTTGTGAAAATAATGGTGAAAATATTGAGTATAATCTAGGTCCAGTGTATATAGTGTGGACAATGACATAAATCATCATTTCATCTACAAAATTAGTGAAAAACCTAAACAATGAGGAAGCAATGTGTTGTGCACATGTCCCAAACTAATATTTGGTGTATATAGATTCCAATACCGAGTAAAAAAAATCATGATTATGAGAAAAAAATTATGTTCCAAACTATAATAACATGTCACACATTATTTCCACTAAACATAGTAAATCTTATATAAACTATGTAATTCCAAGTAATTCTATAAACTTAGACTATGAAACCACTAAGTATTGATCTGAGAAACTAAGGTTATAATAAATTATGGTAATTATTTTTTTAGGAATTTATAAATAGTGCTAAGAAAGACACTATATTAGTAATCTCCTATCCAATGTGATGTTCCTATCTAAATTGGCTTTTTATTTATTTTTTGAGCCTAAAGTTATGCCAACTATGTGATATCTATTAAATATTGTATTTGTACTAATATAAGAAGATCAAGTCTCTAAGATAAACCTCTATGAATTCTCCCTTTTTGAGGTGAATTATTGAGTATGCTTAAGAACTTAAATAAAAATAAAAGGTTATGTATTAGTTTTTTCATGATGTAAAAAGTGTATATTTGAGTAATAAGGACATCATGGAATATCATGGAATCATTATGTATGTAAATTGAGCATATTAATAATGTAAGATGCATGTGAAAATAAAAATTAAAAGTGTGTCTAGATAGATGTAAAAATTAAGCACGTACATAATTTGATCACATGAGTATATAATGTAGAATATAACTACTTATAGAGGAATGAATGATGTCCATCAAGTCATTGGAAGGCATTGAGGGCATTATGTTCATCATGGTATCTCAATGTGAGTAAAGAAACAAGTAAAGTGTCATGACCATGACACACACAATCAAAGAGTACACACACAACACATAATATAATACCAAAGGACAAAAAAAGGGACATTTTCAAAATATAGTCACTTTAATAGGAGACACATATAAAGGCATCTTAAAATTTCCACACAAAGAGAGAAGACACACCCAAGGAAATGTTTAAATTTTCTCACACACATATAATCAAATATATAAGGGTTTTGATCCACATGGTAATCAAATATTAAAATGTACTAAAATTAAATAGGGATATGCATAGAAGATACAAATCTAGAAAATAAATTTAAAAAAATTCATGATTATGCATTATGATCAACAATAACTAAGTTTTAATCTAAAAAATATTCAATAACTAAGATATGTAATAGTATGAAACAATGTTAGTGAGTGATTCATATCTTAATATGTAATACAATTTAAATTAATAAGCATGTGAGTATTATAATATGGGTAAAGAAGGATAATACCTATGTTTACTATGCCCCCAGTGATCTAGATGATGAATGTATATGCTTTGGGAATCATGTGTGAAGCCTAGGATTGGGTAATGATAATTTGAGTTCACTATGACAAGATCAAGGTGAGGGACACTAAAGAATTATATTTTTATCCTCCAAAACACTCATATCTGAATAAATTTTTTAAGTGCGTAATAGTAAAATCACTTATAACTAGTTTTGGAAATGATGTCATATGTAATATACAGTCCCTCATATATTTTTGAAGCATGCATGATATAAACCTATATAAAATATAGCTATAATATTGTGTGCAATGAAAATAATGTATGGAAACATGCATATAAGCATGCATTGGTCCTCATTTTTATTATTTTCTACAACATTTTATTATTTTTATATTTTTTAGTGTATATATGAAGGTAAGCATGATACATAATAAATGAGATGACACTAACTGATGAGTTTTGTAAGGGACTCACAATCAACTAGACCTATGTCAAGAACATTAATTGTGACCCTTCACAAATGGAAAGTTATGTGTGGTGATGATTGATCTCATCTCAATGGAGAATCTAAATAGGGACTGCCAACTATGTTTAACTATCACTACTATATTCATTATGAGGTACTATGGGGATTTTTTGAATCGATCTTGAAGTCTGTGAATCCTATATGGTTGACTTATAGAAATCACACCTACAATTCTATAATACCAATCAATGATTTAAAAGAGTGGAGAGTGGCTCCCTAGAGTCTATGATAAATCTATGATGAAAGGGACTTTCTAGAATATGTCTCTATGGAGGTGTAAACTTATACTATGAAAATATCTAAGTAGGTTTCACCTTGTTAGGTGGATCAATTGAATGTTATTTTATGGTAGTCAAATACATCTATGGTAGATGGTACTCATAATGGATCCTTAGAACTACAATGACCTCATTAGCATATATGTATTTCAAAATTCAATCAACTATATAAGTAACTATGCAGGGCATCCTAATAAGATATTAAAGACCCTTACACTAGTTAATATTATGAATCTATTGGACACATCTACATGACCAAATTGTAATGGTATTTTAATCTCACTAATGGATCTCTTAATGTGACCCTTGAATCCTTTGATGACCATGGTGGTGGTAAGCATTTCCTGATCTATGTATCTAATATGATAAAGGATTGTTTTGGTATACATATTGACACTTGAACTATTATAAACCATGACACCCTAAATAGGATGGTGATCAATATGAGTGTCAATAAATAAAGAATTTAAATCTTATTCGTTGTAAAATATATCATGATCTACAAATGTGATGAGTTACCTAAATGGAACCGATGTAAGATAAACACCTATTATACCATTTAAAGGATGTTGTTCCTCAACATGTTAATGTTAATAAATTTGTTGATGGTGTGCATTATATATATAGTGCATGTCTGATGTATCTATTTCCTCATTAGCCATGTGCTTAGGAAAAATATCACTAAAAATTTTCATTGTTTTACTTTCTCTTGGTTGCATTATTTTACTCTCTATCAATGTGCCCACATCAATGATGTTTTCATCTATCAAATACTAAATCTTATGTTTCAAACTAATACATCTAGTAGTAGTATGTCTTGGTGACTTAAGATAGTTGTAAAAAGTATTTTGGTCAAAAAAATTGGAATAGTTCTATTTATATCAACATATTTAATGGGAGATATTTGATATTACATTTAAATAGTGTTTTGATAATTTTATATGGAGTGTGTAGTAGGTTAATGAACTACCTTCATAGATGAGAAGATAAGACAATGCATGGAATACGCTATGTGACTACATGTACTATTATTTCTTTATCATTGATGTTATTAGTTGACCTTACCTTGAATGATGGATTACTTGAACTATTAGTGTTATCATCATAATTGGTTGTGTAATTAAGCTTGTTCATTGCCAATAGTTTGACTTCTCTTTCCTCTACTATATGACACAAATATATGAACGAGTTAATTTTTTAGGATATAATGGATTCATGTAGGGATGAATGTAAAATTTTCTTAAATACATATTGTGATTCTATATCTACCATAGGATTTTTCATTTTGGATAACATGGTATTGTATCTTAAAACATATTTTTATATAGACTCATTATATTTTTGTTTGAGTAAAGCTATCTAATTATACAAAACCTTATAACTAATTTTGATTGAAAAATGTGCAAGAAACATATCATGCAATGGATTGAAGGCATGCACTGATTGGTATAGTAAATCCTATAACCATTGTAATGTGTATTCCTTAAGACTTATTTGTAATATCTTATTCAATAATCTATCATTACACAAAGTAAAAATATGTTATGTGAAATGCTTTGAGATGTTATCTAGGTTCACCTTTGTCATCATATAATGTAGGCTTGGGTACCAAAAACCATGTAGGTAAATTATATACTACTAAATGTTATGCCAATGGAGTTAAAAATAAAACATGATAATATAGTGTTTGATTAGGTTTTGAATCACCTTGATCCAAATTTAACACCTTGGCTTATAGATATTAGATCTCTTGCCTAAGCTATTAAACATCTTGAGAAGAGGAATATGTGTTAACCAAAGGTAGTGTTACCAAGGATGAAGTCAAAATTAGCATGGTATTTTGTTGTAGACCTTGAGTTTCCTCCATTGTAATGGGTGGTAATTTTTTTTATCTAATGGAATAATAGTCTTATATGTCTCAGATGATTTCCCATAAGATGATTTCTTAAGTTCATCTGTAACAATATTGATAAAGTCATCTTACATATCCTTATTCTTGGAGGGAAACCCCTATAACTATTACCTATATATGTCATCAAATATATTTCCTTATTTTTCCATTTTGGATTGATTAATATAAAATTTTAAATATTCAACTAGGGAAAAGCTTGGTGTGACACAGTGGTTAAAGTAAGAATACAAAATTCTATTAATTTAAAGGCTAACAAAACTAAAATGATATAATAATGCAAGTGTTATAGAATTTAAAAGATCTAAAAACTATAAAACATTAATTAAAATAATAGAAATAAGGATATAGACCTTAGAAACATCTATGGTTAGGGTTTTGAAATACTTGAATACTAAATGAGTTCACTAATATGCTTTTATCAAATTTAGGATTTATGTGAAAACACTAGATGACAATATTACTATGAAAACATAAGAGAATAATATTAAAATGATAACATTCATTGATTTATAACTATTGTATCATGTAAAATTACTAAAAATAGAAAAGTGTAAGGAGAAAATAAATACATAACTAGAAATTGTACCTCAAGGAGGAATCAAGGTTCAAAATTTATTATGTAGAGAATTATAGTATCTAAAATCAAGAATCAAGAGATGGATCCAGACATAGGAAACAAAATTAGAAATATGACGCTATAGGGGTGTTACTTCTATTGATCTTGGGTGCTCTTGTCCATTTATATTTAGGAAATCAAGGTTTCTAAGATCTTTGTGCCTTCATTTGTAGACCTTGTGCCTGGTGTGATAACTTATGATCACTTGTAGAGATAAATGAATGAATAATTTTAATATAAAACCCTAGTTCCTTAAAATTTGAATAATAATTAAAATCAATGTGAAAATGGGTTCCATAGTTTACTTTAAATGAAACCTAAACACCCCATGTATTGATTGATACCTACACACCAATACTCTAAAGAGGGATGAAACTACATGTAGTTCTCCCATGGTATGGTGGTGTGTGAATAAATGGTGCAATAATGATGTGATTAGATGCCTTAACCATGACTTATGACCTATGAAATGTATTCTTAATTGAGATATATGATATTATGGTTGTATGAAATTATAATTGGGAGAAATAATATTCTACTCTCAATGTTCAAGTGTGATTATGGTGCTTTTGGTGTGGAAAACTCTTCTATGGAAAATGGTTTTAAAAGTGTTTATATAGTCATATCATTGAAAATAATTCAAATTGGGATAATTAGGAACATATGAAAAACTTCCTATAAATTATAATTTTTAAAATTAGTTTTTATTTTGAGAGAAGATATGAGAGGGGGGAAGGACGCTAGAGCGGTGTGTTGTAGTCCCCTAAGACACACCTATCCAATGCATTGTTTTACCATGTTGAGGTTTAGGAAAGGCCTAAAAAGTGTTTAAGGTTGATAGGGAAAGGTCTCAATCCATTTCAGGTTAATTTATTAGTTTATAAGAGTTTGTAATGTGGTTGAAAGTGATCAAAAGGGGCCGTAATATAGGCTTAAAGCTAAGTGTGTAAAAGAGTGCTCATAAGGGCATAGTTTTAGTTAAATGTTAGTTTCACATGTATAAATTTAGGTATTACATATTTTTCATGATCATAAATTATATGGGAACCTAAAAAGTGTTAATTATTTTAATAAAAGGTTCGTTACTTGGGTCACGTCATATATAACAAGGGGATCTCAATAGATTCCTTGAATATTTGAGCTATCAAAGAGTGGCTAATACACACCAATATGATAGAGGTGTATAGTTTCATGGTGTTTTTAGGTTATTATTTCCATGTTTTAGGCCTTAACATGGATATTACATCCCATCACTTAATTATAATGAAAAATGAAGAGTGTTTTTTGGTGGGAGAAGTGTGATCAGTCCTTCTAGACATTGAAAGAGCATATGACTAGTGCACTAATATTAGTAGTAATCGATCTAGAGGGAGAATTATTAGTTTGTAATGATGATTTTAAATTGGTGGTGGGATATATTATAATTTAGGATAAATAGGTCATTTATTTTGAGTCCCTAAAACTCAATTATTATATGTTGAACTACCCAACCCATGACCTTGAGTTGGAAATAATGGTGTATGAACTTTTGAGGGGCATCATTTTCTCCTTTATAGTTAATTTTTATTGAGTACAAATCACATGAATATTAAAAATAATAAAAACAACCCAAATTCAATCCCCATTAGTGAAATTGGATATATTTACTTTGTTAATACGACTTTGATATTTAGTATATCAAAGGGAAGAAGATTTTTGTTGCTGGTGCATTGAGAAAAAAGTGACATGAGATTAAAATAATGATTAACCAAGATGTACTAGACATGACATGCCATGAGATAACAACTATGAATTTTTTCCCTAATTTTTGAGGTAGGATATTTGATCATATTCCTAGGGATAATATTTATTAGATGATAAAGTAATAGAGTTCCATAAAGGGAAAGTTTGAGTGTTATTCATTAGAGTATGATGGTATTTTGAGACATAAAGGGTATATGTTTGTGTCTAATGTTGTTGGACTATGTGAATTCATATTATTAGAGGCTAGTTGAACATCATATTTAGCATACCCAAGGAAATAATATAAACTTAGAGATTGGGTAGTTCTATCATTGGCTTGGTTTGTAACATGATATTTCATAATTTATGGCACAGTGTCTTGAGTTATAGTAGGCCAAGGTAGAACATAAAAATCCAACACATATTTTTTACCAACTTGACATTCTAGAGTGGAAATGGGAAACTATTTATGTGTATTTTATCATTGGTTTACCTCTTTATTCCTACCATAATGATGTAATCATGGTGATAGTGGATAAATTTACCAAATCATCCCACTTCTCACTAAAAAATACCTCTTATAATGACATGGCTATGGGAATGGTCTTCCTCAATGACATTATTTAAATTATTGGGATTATATAAAAGATTATTTTATAAAGATGCCCTAAATATACTTATGAGTTTTGGACCACACTTAAGAGGTCATTGGGAACCCAACTCAACTTTATAACATCATATCATATAAAGATAGATTGGTAGATAGATAGAGTTAAAAAAGTATTAGAGGATTGTTGCACATGCATGTGATGAATCATAATTCACATTGGGAGGATTATCTCTACTTGGTTAAGTTTATTAATAATAATAACTCTCAAAATTACATTAATATGGCTCCATATTAGGCTATTTATGCAAGACCATGTAGGATTCTTATGAATTGGGATAGGATTGTGGATAGGTTTTTGATTGGCTTAGCTATGTTTTAGGACATAAATAAACAAGTAGTACTCATTCTATAATGCTTGTATGAGGTGAAAGATAGATAAAATAAATATGTTGAATCAAATATTATAAATAAACATTTTTATATTAGAGGATATTTAATTTTGTGAGTGTGACCAAATAAGATCTTGATACATTATGGAAAATGCTCTAAACTCACACCTCATTTTATGGGTCCCTTTGATATCTAAGAGATAATTGGACTTGCTTACCACTTAGATTTTATACCTAGTCTATTTAAATCCTATAATGTTTATCATGTTTATTTTGAGGAAAGATGATCCATATGTTCCTCATTTTTTGGATTGGACAACCTTATAGGTCGAGGGAGATAGGCAACCAATCTTGGAGCCCAAACATATTTTGGTGCATTGGATGTTGGGACTTTGAGGCCATGAGTCATACTAGGTCAAGGTTTCATGGGAAAAATATAATGAGTCAATAACTACTTTTGAGGATGCAAGAACACTATGGTCCAAATATATCCACCTCTTTTAGTGACTTCCAAGAAAAAGTCTATTTTAATGAGTATGGAATGTAAGACCTCATTTTTATATCACTTCTTGTTATGTATTTTTATACCCTTTTAGTACTAATTGAACATGTATTAAACTATATGTGAGGAAATAGTGATCATAATATATATATTTTTATTATCATTTTAGACATTGATCAATCATTTAATTAGTTTATATTTGTATGTGTATCATGAGTTGACATGTTACTCTAAGTAGATATATCATATCCTTTTGTTTATTGATATTGGATATAAGGGTTTTTTATTTGGATATTTTTATAAATTACTATATTTTAACTAATAAATATATAATAATTTATTAAATATTGTTATTATTCTTCAAATCTCATTATTATAAGCATGTTTCATAGTGATCATTCTATAGATATTGGTTATTTTCCATGGACATATTTAATGTTTAGAATGATGTTCAAGATACATGGGAAAATGAAGGAGAATAAGGGAATCAAGAATGCATTTAAAAATAATATAAATTCCCAAAACCCATCCCAAACTTTACCCTTATGTTTCTTTTTAAAATTTGTTAAATGTTTAGTGAAATATTATTTTTATTGTTTATATATATTTTTGTTAAAATTTGTGGTGTTTTGAGATTAATCATATTTTTAAATTAATTACCTTAAGACTAACTTAACCCATATTAATATTAATTAATCAATTTGTGATGTTTGTGTTGACCCCAAAACACATCCCTATAGTAAAATCCTGAAATTTATCTTCCACTTACTTTTTACTTAGTGTATTTGATAAGTAAATTTTGTAATATAATTCCTTTTTAATTTGATACCTATAACCATTAGTTAGGTGGGTTTTTAAAATATTTTTAACCACTTTTTTTATTATAGAAGGCCTTAATTCATTTCCTATAACTTCTTATAAAAATAAAACTTATTTTTTTGTAAATCGTATATGAGCCATACCTATGTAATTAACACCCATGTAAGGGTGTATGCAATACTTATGAGGTATGTAGGATGTTTGATACAAATATAAGAATGGTGATTGTATCCTTAGGATGAGTATGGACACATGTGACCATCCCATTGGTGCTTTAACTTGGTTTATTTTTATTTATTGAGAGGATCCTTCCTAAACAAGTTAGCAGATTATTGCAAATACATGAAATAAACTATGAAAATTAGCAATATATAAAATCAAATAAGTAGAAGTAAATTAAAATATCTGAATTATAGGATCATTGGCCTATTAGAGTGGGAAACACCATTTGAGTAAGATCAATTCAATATAATTCACGGATGCCTTCATTGGCCTCAACAATTATATACTAAGTCTAATATAAAAAAACTACTACTTCCCATAAATGTGGGAAAAAAAATCTCATGGGATGAATTATGAAGCATATTCATCCATATTAAATATTATACTAAAAAAATTAAATAAAATGGATAGCATGGGTTCCTAACATCCCCTCCCTCTTAGCAAAAGTTTTGTCCTTAAATATTTTGATATGGGAATTGGTGTTGAATTTGAAATATTGGTTCCCCTATTACATCCTCTAGTTTAATTTTGTGTCACTTAATTAATACATATATGATGGAGTGGGATTGAATTTGGCATGTGCACCTATCTAGGATGGCCTCTGACTCAATAAGGATGGATATTTCAGTATCAAGTTCTGGTAAAATAGCTTGCACTCTGATGTTTTTACCAAAAAAAATCTTTAGATAAGAGACATGAATTAATAGGTGAACTTGGGAAGAAGGTGGGAGCTCCAACTTATAAAAAACTAAAGAAATATTCAATAGAACCTTATATGGCTAATACAAATTTGGACATATCTTATGATTCCCTTTGAGTTTTAGTAGGATTGATTGTATGGTTGCGGGTGAAGAAAAACCATATCATCTACTTAGAAAGTGTACTTAGAATGGTGTTTATCAACCTATAATTTTATTATATTGTATGCCATATGAACATTATCCCACAAGGTTCTGAGGTTCTAATCTCATGGTTTGAAGAAGCATGTTGACCACTTGAACTAGTTAACTACTAGAGGTATACAAAATGAGCATTGGTGGTGTTTGACCATAAAATGCTTCATATGGAGTCGTTTTAGTTTAAGTGTGATAGGAGGTATTGTAAAACCATTACATGAGAGGGATCCAGTTTTCCAACTAATATTAATCTGAGGTGAATCAACAAAGGAATGTTTCCAAGAATTTGTTAATAATTTAAGTCTAGCCATCCATCTGTGGATGATACCTATAACTCATCTTTGGTTGGTTGTCAGTGCATCAAATTAGTTCTATCTAAAAATGGATGGTGAATTTTGCATCATGATTTTATATAATATAATAATTAATTCCATAAAGATGGAAAATATGGTCAAATAAAATTTGTGTGACTATATAGGTGGTATAGAGATGGTTGAGGGCACAAAAATGACTATATTTAGAGATGTGATCACTCACAACCAAGATCACTATTTTCCCTCTATATTTAGGGAGCCCCTTAATGAAATCCATAGAAATATCTATCCAAATATTAGTATTTAAGGGAAAGGGCTCAAAAAACTTATGAATGAGTGTTGTTTCACCCTTGTTGCATTGGTAAGTATCACATTCAACAACCATCTAGTGAATTACATTTTTATTCCATTCCAATATAAGTTACATCATACCTATTCATAAGTTTTTAAAAACCTTGAGTGCCTTGTGGATGGTGAATCATGGAGATCATATAATTCATCTTGCTAAAGATCTATGCTCTAAGGAAGCACTAGATGACCCTTATATCATATAAAAGCACCATCTCAAGAATAATGTAGTATAGAAGAGGGATTAGTAGCCAACTATTGAATGATTTGAGGTAATGAGGAGTCATTAGAACACACTTGTTGTATAGTGTCTATCCAAGCTATAATATGCATGGAAATAGATGAAAGGGAAGATTGGTCCATAAATGTGTGAGATAGAACTTGGACCATAATATTATCCATACCATTCCTATAAGTGATCTCATAATCATAACCCATGAGTTTTATAACCCATTTATATTGTGATGGGGTGGATACCTATTATTATATAAAAATATTTTAGACTATGGTGATTAATTTTGATGCAAAAATGATTCCCCAGTAGGTATGGCTTCCATTTTTATATTGTATGCAAGATGGCCATCATTTCCTTCTCATAAGTAGATAGTACTAAATTCTTTCCAAAAATGGATTTTCTAGTGAATGTAATGGGGAAAAAACCTTGGAGGATAATATCACCAAGTCCATTTCCACAATCATCACTCTCAATCATGAAGGTTTTGGCAAAATCTAACATAGTTGGAACAAGTGTAATATACATAGTTTGTTTTAATTCTTCAAATGCACACTTAAAAGCTTGTGTCTATGTAAAAGTGTCCTTTTTCAACATAGTTGTTAATGGAGATGAAATATTAATATATTCCTTAATAAATTTTCTATAATATCCAATCAAGCCTAAAAACCCACGGAGGATCTTGAGTGTCTGAGGATGAGGCTAATTTGTCATGGTAGCTATTTTTTGGAGATCCACCTAAACCCGTTGGGATGAAATAATATGCCCAAGATAAATCAATTTTTCCTAGTAATAATTAAATTTGTAGTATTTTCCATATATATCATGATCAAATAAAATTTAAAGTGTGATCTTCAAATGTTGGATATGCTCAGACCATGTTTTACTATAGATGAGGATATCATCAAGGAAGTATAGAATTAATTTATATAGGTAGGGATAGAATATTTTTTCTATCAATGTCTATAATGTTGAAGGAACATTATTTATTCCAAAAAAATCACCAAAAAATCATAGTTGCCATCATCTATGTAAAAATTTGTATCAAGGATATCATCTTCATGAAGCTAGATCTAGTGATATCTAGAGCAAAGATCTAACTTGGAGAAAAAATGAGCACCATAAAGATCATAAAAAAGCTAATAAATAATAGGTATTTGGAAATTATCTCTAATTATTATGTGATTAATTGTGTGAAATTCAATGTAGAGGTGCCATGACCCATCATTTCTTTTGGACAAGGAGAACTAGGGAATAATAAAGGCTGGTACTGGGGTGAATAATGCCTTGCTTTATTAAGACTTTAATGAGCATCTCAATCTCAATATTTTAATAAAATGGGTAATTATATGTCATGATGTTTGGAGGAATTCTTCCAAGAAGGATTTGAATATGGTAGCCCTCTAGCTGTGAAGGTGGTAATCCCATTGGTTTGGCAACGACACATGCATACCTATGTAAAATAGTTTGTAGATCAGAAATAGTAGTGGAGACTATTGATTGTTGCATTTGAATGGAATGGAGTTGGGAAATGACATTGTGTCAATTCATATTAAGAATACTTTCCATGCAATGTGAACTTATGATGTTGGGAGAACCTAGGTGTAAGAATTTTAATGTGTGTTTTTGCCAATTGTCTAAAAACTACATCCAAAGTTTAGAAAAATCCCATAAGATGCATCCAAGTGTGTGTAACCATTGGTATCCCAAAATAAAATCACATCCACCTAAAGGAAAGGAAAATATGCCAGAGTGAAAGACATAATATCCAATATAGATACACACATTATGATACTTCCCTTTGTAAGGTAATGCACCCCCATTGGAAATCATGAATTCAAAGTTAGAGAAAGGATAGATAAAATAATTATCCTTTTTGGTGACCTAAGACTTAATGAATTTATGAGTACTACCTAAATTAATGAGAATATGAGAGGGTATTATTGAAATAAACCCTTAACCACATAGTTTTTTGGGTGGTGACTCCTATTAAGGCATGGAAAGAAATCTCTAGTTGGTCTTTTTGAGAAGTAGGTTCCACAATAGATAGAGCTTCTTGTAGATCATCTGCTATATCTTGATCATCTTCCAAATCTTTAGTTTTTTATGGAGAGTCCACATCTAGTAGGTATAGATATTTCTTGACACATCAATGTCCCCAAGTGAATTTGTCATCATAACTATAACATAGTCCTTTTTTCTCTACATGCTCACATCTCTACTTCAGTGAAATGATTGATAAGAGTATTATTGCGGGATGGAATGATTTGAGATTATTTTGGAGTGTTATTTTTGAATGGATAAAAATTAGATTTGAATAATCTAATCCTCTTCTAACTTAGACAACCCTAGGGCTTCCATCATCATGTTGGGCTAGAATATTTTGACCTCAAATCAAATTACATACTTTAATCCACTAAAAAATCAATTCTAGAAGCATTCATTAGATAATCATTTTATGTGATTGGCCACTTTTTAAAATTCTATTTAATATTCTCTCATAGTTCCTATTTGGTGAAGTTTATTAAGTGGTCATGTAAAGTCATAAAAAACACTTCGACCAAACTGTTGCAAAATGAGGGTGAAAAAATTGGTCCATATGGGCTCATCATGAGGCTTGGTATACCAAAGATACCATTTAAGGGTTTCATGTTCCAAGTGAAAGGATGCAAGCATCACCTTGTTGGCATCAAAAGTATTATGCAGACTAAAAAATTGTTCTACCCAATAGATCCATCTAGTTGGATCTACAATATTGAACTGATGAAAATCAAGCTTCATCCCATGAATATTACTAAAATAAAAAACCCATTGTCAAAAGAGGACTCTAGATGCTATATATTGTTCAAGGTGGTATGTTGAAGAATGAGGCTAGGAATTTTTCATTAAGATCTTTGATTTGGGTCTTGAGGGTAGTAATTTCATCCTCTATGTTTTTTTCTCCTATTTGGGTTACTACCATGAATAGAATAAGAGTTTTTTTTTGAAATGCATAGGAAAACTATAGTTAAGACACATTTAGTAAGGAATTTTTTTAATTTTGGTGAAATCATAAGGGGTAAAAATACTTCTACTAATTTTTTTGCAAAGTAGGAGTATGATTCATGAAGTTGAGGGCAATTTAATAAGTGAAATGGAAAAAATAGAAAATTTATGAAAGAGGGAGAAAGAAGAAAAAAAGGAAGATTAATACTATGGAATTTTTTTGAGGCAAACATACAAAAATAGAAGTTATGGCAAAATCCAAAAAAAGGGAATTTTTTGATTTATGAAAATTAGGAGTGAAATCGGGAAATGGGACCTCAAGGAAGAAAATGTGATGAATGAAATTTTGAGTGTCCAAATAAATCTTAAGGATTAACAAGGATACGGATGGAGAGATATGGAAAAAATGATTTTTTTTTATGGTTTCTAGTTTTTAGTTTCTATTTTATATCAAATGTCTGGTTGTAACTCCTCTGAGAGTGTTTTGATACTCTAATGATAGTTTTATAAGACTAATAGGATGAATATTTTCTAGTTTTTGGTTTATGTTAGCTATCTGAATGTAAGTCCTTTGAGATTCTATTGATACTCTACTAATTGATTTTTTTATAGTTTGGTAGAATTATTTTGAAACTGATATAAATGGACACTAAGTTTTATTGGTTTCCTAAGGTTTTAAAGATATCTCTTTGACCACCAATGTTATCTAAGTGAATATCTATCTCTATAAAAAAAATTTGGCCATGGATTTACCCCTAAGAGACAACTCTTGGTTTTCCTCATGGGTGGGAACTACTCAATTAGGAAGGGGTCATTGCATGTTTGGCTAGTAGATCCTATCAATGGGCTAGTTACTTTGGGGTTCCTATGGTACTCCTCATAATAAGTATTAGGGATTTCACCCAAGAACTTCTTAGAGTTATGAGGACAGGTTTTTACCCTAATCCAAAATAGATTATTGTAATATAGAAAAATACTTAAATGAATTATGTAGAAGAATAGAGTTAAGACTTTTTGAGAAAAAAATATTTAAATTAATTATGTAGTAGAATGAGGTTTAGACTTTTTGAAAAAGAAAATGACACTAAAAATTGCTCTGATACCAGATGAAAGGATCCTTCCTAAAAAATTTATTAGATAATTGTAAATACATGAAATAATCTATGAAAATAAATAATATATTGACTTGAATAAGTAGAATTGAATTACAATAGTTTAATTATAGAATTATCAACCTCTTCGAAGGGGCAACATCCTTTGAGCAAGATTAATTCAATACAATTCATGGATGCCTTCATTGGCCTCAACACTTACTTATATACTAAGTCTAATCTAAGCAAGTACAACTTCCCATAAATGTGGGATAAAACAAAATTCTCAAAGGATGACTTACAAAGCATATGCATCCATAGAAACTAATATACTAACAAATTAAAGAGAAGGGGTAACATGGGTTCCTAACGTTTATATAGATGTTATTTTATCCTTATTTGGGTTATTTAATTTAGAGCATGTAGGGAAAACTTATTATTTTAAGGGATTTGGAAAGAAGTATATAATAAGAGACTTCAAATTTGAGGTACGATATTTGTTTGTATTTTTTTACCTTCAAATAGTTCTTATTTTCTTGGTTTTTTTATGTTTGTTATATTATTAAAAAGCAAAACAATCATTCTTTCTTTGTATGTGTTTAAATTAATATATTTTATTTACAATAAAGGAGTATTTGAGATTATTTCATTACTTGTTTGATTATTTTAGGTCTTTTACACTACTTTTGTTGACTAATTTATTGAATTTTATGAGTTTTTTTAGCACCACTCTGCCACCCTTATGGGTTTGGAATATGTGTTTGTAACACAGAGAGTGAGGGAGTTGTGAGCACTTGATATTGATTTATGGAACAATCCCTCTCTTTCATTATTCTCTTAATGGAAAAAAATTGTTCAATATTAGTGTAAATATGAAAAAGGTTGAAAAGTCATTATCTTTCCTAAATTATGGGAGGTCTAAGGAGGATTGTGGGAGGTCTAAGGAGGATTTTAGGAGGTCTAAAGAGGGATATTTGTATGGGATTCCTAATGAATATTTATGAGAGGTACAAAGAGGATATTATTCTTCGATATAATATATTTACATGGATTGTAAATCATTAATATCACTTGAAGAATAATTTGTATAAAAATAAGATAAACTTTTACTCCTTCCCTTTAGTATTGTCTTGTTGATTTTACTTGTGTTTATTTTTATTAATATTTTTGTGTAATTATAGAAATTGTTGAGTTTGGATTATTTTTTTAAAAAAAATCTCTTAACATAACCCTATTTTTCACCTTTCAATAATCTTGAACCAAGTGATATTTGTAGTGACATGTCTCCTTCCCTTGGGATTGGGGGAGGCTATGCATGGGCTTATCTTGGTGAAGTTTTATGTGATCATATAAATCAGATGGGAGATAAGGCAATATTTTATTTAGCCATAAATGGATCATGTTTGTATTATAATGGATCTTGTTTTGTATGTATTGTACGTCTTTTGCATTTGTATCTTGGAGCTTATGTAGATATGTTATCTTGGTTTAATATATTTTCTCATGTATTTATCTTGTTACTAATTTTTATTTATTTTAATATGCTAAATTTTAGTGTGAATCACTCATATGAGGTTATATTGTGATTTTTAATCTTCTAAAAACATTGTAGCCATATTATTTTAAGGACTCTTATATTATCTTAAGAACATGAAGTAAATTTAATTGTTTATCTTTAGCTTGAAATTATTCTTTGAATTATGTTGGAAGTATTTGTATTCAATATGAGTGTGAATACATTAAATTGCTGTTCCAAACATGTTTTCATCTCCATCTCTCAATTTTATTTCATATCAAATATGCAAATGATCATAGTGATTCAAATATATTCATATTGTACTCATGTAAACTCTTTTTATCCCTTTTATTGAGAGTTATTTGAAATGATAATTTAATTTAAAATGTATTGGTTATGGAATGTTAAATGAAATGGATATGGGTGATAAGTTATTTAGTATAAGAATCAATTTATTATTTATTATGTAGTATGAATCTTTCTCCCTTATCTCACATAATAAATACACACATGAAGGGTATTTACATCCTAGTGAAGCCATATTAATTCATATAAATTTAAGTTACCCTCATTTATAAATATGGATGTTATGTTAACTTCACACAATTAATGCTTTTGGAATCTTA
>JARHVA010005159.1:335000-515000 GCA_037957365.1 Torreya grandis
TTTTTTATTATATCAATAAAATATATTCTTACTATACTTTATATAAACTGATTTGACAAATCACAAAAATAGGAATTAATTTTGAGTTTATATGTGATCACCTTGATGATAATTCTCACCTTTCATTTAGATAATCTATTGATGATATCCATTTAAACTTCATCCCACCTTTGGTTAGGACTATATAATTTTTTTAGTAAACTTGGGGCCTTATTTTTTTGATCTTTTTTTTGGTTGACACCTTGCATTTTACCATTTTTTTTAGACTTTATCTTTTATCCCCACCCAAAATAAATAATTTTTTTTCTATAATATAATTATTCAAGAAGATAAAGGGCCCACCTATTAGATAAACATATAACTTTTAAATATCCTTATATTTATAAGTCGAGTTCCTATATAGGTAAAATCTATCCTTGTATCATAATGTGTCCCCTTTTTACACATTTTTTATGACACACTCAAATCTTTTTGGAGCTTATGAATGAAATTTTATGTACATTTATGTCATTTTGCCTCAAATTATTCATCCCAATCCATAGATTTATCCATCCATCTATCCATTACATTAGTTGACTCAACCCAACATTAATAAGTCGAGTGAAAAAAATAGCATGGTTTTCTATGTGCATAGTAATATCAATACATTTGAGAGGAGGAGATAAAAATAGAAAATAGTGAATATATATCAAATAAAAATATCAAAGGTCAAGCATAGATATAAGTACCAAGTATCTTTCTTCCTATTTCAAGTTTTGATTGATCAAGTCACATCTTACAAACTAGTGATGGATTCTTTTTCTTGGTCTCTTATCATTCCTCTCATGAAAAATGAGGGTATTAGTTTGCATATATTCCTATTTATCACTTATATAAAATAATAGGTTCATAACCCTAACTCAATATTTTTCCATCCACACATTTACAAAAATATTTGGAGGTCTGATTTTGAGTTTGTGGGTTACGTAGTTTATAACATTGATTTGGTGGTTTCATGAATCCATAAACATTAGTTTATTTTAGAGTGTCAAGATAGGTCATAGAGTAATAAAATTAATAATACACATTACACATATGAAAATAATGAATATAATATATAGGTACATCAAAAAAGATTCAATGTAGCAGTGACAAAAAAATATTGGGGAATCTATGTACACAAGTAACACATACTAAACTATGCACTCGACTCCTCAAGATTAGGCCAAGGTAGCTTATGTAATGGATGGGATATGAATTTTTATGGTTGTTAGGTGGAATAATATTTAGAATGGGTGGTGTAAATGGGTTCTTCTAATGGAACCTTAAAACCTTAGTATCATCATAGTGTTCACTAAGAGCATTAAATTATGCAAAAATAGAAATCTAGGGTCCTTTAGTCTGTATGATCATGAGGAGGTGAAGATCCTATTCAATGCTAGGATTGGTAAAATGAGGTATATTAGGATGAATTAATTATGTAAATACATTTACTATATTACATTGGCTACGTCAATTCAATATCATCCATAAGTGTGACTGATATAGGATGAGGCTAGACCCAAAGAGAAGAAATAGGTGAGATTGGGAAACTAGTCCTAAATAACATTATAATGATGGCTTCAATTTTGAGGGAGTATAATGGTCAGTGGATTAATATTTAATTATTTTTCTTAAAATTAATTTATTATGTCAATAATGATGTGGGAGATTAAGGTGGAATGGAATACTCTCTCCTAATCTTGGTATTAAGTTTAGATTGTACGTCAATTATGTGAATGGGTGCTCTAACCCTAGGGAAAATATATTTTCTAATAATATTGTGTGTTTTAGGAAATGTCATCAAAGAGATAATAGTAATTTCATAAACAAATGATATCATTTTTATATGGTGTGTACTAAATTTTCATGTTTTTGCAAGCAAGGTTTTATTTTTCTTATACAATTGGACAAGGATTTTGGCAATGTTTTTGTTTCTTTATTTGTTTGGTTTTGTAAATTTTCAATCAAAAAATTAACCATTTATGACTTGATTGTCTAATTTAGGTTACTTTACCCTTAGTATAGAACTTTACCCATATTAGGTTTCCTTTTGATTCTTTTTTAGTCACATGGTAGTCACAAATATCACCCAATCCTATAGAACATGACATGAAACCCATAATGGAAAAATTCCTTAGTGATTTAGGTCCCTAAACCCTAAAAAAATTAATTTTTAATCTCCCTAATATAGTTAGGATCAAACCAAACCTATTATTAAGTAACCCTTGCAATTCATTTTTATTAGAACACTATATAAACAATACTTTCACACTCTTACACTCTAGGTGGACATTTTCACAGACAAGCACACAAAAGTACCACTTCACATTGAGGGAAAGTTCCCAATTATTATAATATTATATTGAATTAACCCATACATTAAATAATACATCCCTATAATAGGTATTTATATCTCAATTTTCTTCCAATACATCCTCTCATGCACTTACACTTAAGTATTCTAGCATTCAGAGACATTCACCCAAATCAAATTAAGTGGGAGAACTACATCAAGCTTGATCCCTCCTTAGAGTATTAGTATTTATACAATGTATCCATACAGGGGTGTGGATAAAACATTTATAACATCAAACCCACTAACCCCTTTTTTTGCATGGTGTTCATTTAGACCATTCAAACATAAAAACCTAAAGTTTTTAGAGGAAAATATATCTATAGAAAAAATTATTGATCACATATACTTGAAATGTGGAGTAAATCTGGACAAGACCTTTTATACAAAACCCACAAATCATTCAAATAAATTCTAAATGAGTAAATTAGCACTACATTGGATAATTTCACACTACACTAGTGTCTAGGACCATGCTATTATCTAAAAGATCAATGATGTTATCCCAAATTAGTTTTTATTATTATATCATGTTTACAAATATCAAACCAACATGTGCACCAATTTTTAGACTACCACTTATCCATCTTAGTTAATTTTCAACTTAGTACATCTCTTAGAATTCATTTTCTATTTATATAATAATTAATTAAATCAATTATTGTACAAATTATGGGTTTTTTATATTGATATATTTATTCCTTTATTTATTATTCCAAAAAATTATCAAACTAGGTTTTTACATTCCATAATCCCCTTAAAATCTAAATCATTTGGTGAACCTAACTTAATTTGAATAGTGAAAAAACTCTAACCCTAGAATACCTTTAGGGTTTTTTGTTTACAACATTATAGAGCTCATACTTAGATTTTAGATTCCTATATATATATATATATATCATGATAATAATGATAGAAGATGTTTATCACTTTCTAATCCAAAGTTTTCTACTTTCATTTGCACGTTTATTTCCTTTCATTTGGAATCAATTTATAATATATTTTATTTAAATTACTCTATTAAAACATATTTACATGATGTCGTCTATAATTTAAAATATATTTTATTTATCTTACTCTATAAATTTAATATCCTAATAACCATATTTTAATTTTCAATGTCATATATTTTTCATAGGAAATAGTCTCCTTCTCTTCCTCATCTCAATGAGGGTGATAAAAATGTTCCCTCTAACTAGGTCCATTCTATCACTCCCCCATGAGATGAATCAACCTATACTCCTGTTAATAATTCCCATACTCATCCTATCCATGCTTACACCTCTTATCTATAATGTGTGTGATTACATGTTTATTTAGAAGCAACTAGGGTTTGCACTTGTGATACTCTAAGGGATGAGATTATCAGTATGAGCAAGCTAATTTTAAATTTTCAAAATCAAAATAAATTATTACATGAAAATATTATAGTATTTAAAAATCAAATTACAAAACAAAAGCCTCCAAGACACACTAGTGTCAATAATTCATATGCATCTTCACCTAATCAAAATAAGAAATCATAAAAAAGTGCATCTAAAACTAGTGATTCAAAAATTACTCAAAGATCAAATATAATCTCAACTAAAATTTTAAGGAAAATGATTAAAGTTAAGTTGATCAACCTACCTCCTCTACATCTAGTGAGTAGATCAAGATATTATTATGCATAGCTTATAATGCATGGTCATCAAATAAATTCATGTTTGGCATTTGAAAAAAACATACACCACATCATTGATAATGAGGAAACTATACAAGGTAAATTAGTTAAGCAATCCATAATGATATAGGAACATATTTTTAAAATGTCAAATTTATAAATAGTACAAAAGTGGTTACCAAATCATATTTCATATCAATAAAAGGTTCAAAAATCAAAATTAGAGAAAGAAATAATATAATAATCATGGTTAAAGTAACTAAAATATGCAAATATACCCCTCCAAAATGAGGCCACACATTTAAAATAGTATTGGTTTGGTCAAAAATATCTAAAATAGTTTGATAATCAAGGCCAAGGGCTATAAGAACATGCCCAAGGCATGACTACTCCTATTCTAGTACTTGATAATGTTGGTCAACAAAGTTTAGGTTCTATACAACATACTAAGGCAAATAATTTATCAAGGCATAAGATCTAAATACATAGGTAATATTAAAAGAATATATGGAAATTAAGTTGCACATTTAGAATCATGTAAGCCAACAAACATTCTCAAAAGATGATTTCTAGTAAAAGATACTCCAAATTACCATATGCCTATAATAAGCACTATTTCAAAGGTCAATATCACAAAAAATATTGTAAAACACAATTCAAAAAGGTTAATTCCATAGTATGAGGAAATTCCATATGCTCATCTAGATACAAAAGAAGTCAATAATAACATTCCATTGAATCAAAATCAAGATGATAATAATGAGTGAAATAATACAAGTTAATATGATTACCAAGATAATAACAAGGAATAGTATTTAGATTCACAATGTAGCTCAATTGAGTCACAACACATTCATCACACTTCACAAGAGTTCACCATTCCTCTCTTTGATGCATGATATATTGAGGGTGGGTCTATTTTAAGACTCATTGGTTAGTTATATTTCTCCTTAATTTTACATAACTTTAATTTTCCTCATAATCCTTGTATATATTATCATTTTCATATTACTTATGCATTTCTGATAATGATAAAATACAAAAATAATATAACATATTTAAAAAAAAACATAATATATTAACTAAAAAAATTCAAATTTTAGCTAGTATACATTTTCATGTACTACATATGATATCTATTGTAGTATAGTTAGTTTTATCATACATACATACCTCACTTGTTCCTTTTGAGTGCTCATAGGTTAATAGATGACTTAAGTCCTCTACATAGATCTATATTTAATACTATCTGCCCATTGGGGAAATATACACAAATATATAGATTCAACATTGATACATTCACCCATTCGGGGAATTATACTACATAGATTCTAGTTTACCATGTTATATTTTTATATACTCCATATCATAGATTACATATTTCTTATGTCTTGATATTCATCATCTTATACTACACATATTTTTTGTCGACTACCACTACTATAGACTGAGATTATTTACATATTTACTCTTACATGGATTTGTACCACATGTTATGCACACTTTCATTTTTAGATTCACTAGTTTAGATTTGATTATATCTATTTTCTTGTACATATATTCAAGGGAATTTAAATATGTCATTATTTTATGGCTCTATTCCAATTTCTTTCATTGTGTGTATGCTTTAGACATGTGCCCATATCCTTTTGTGTGCCTTCTTGGTTGTGTATGAAGACATCTTAACATGTCATTCCATCTGGCTCTAATCCAACCTTAATTTATCTATGCGTATGTGACCATTTTAACATGTCTTTGTATGTTTTCCTTTTTTCAAGCATAGTGACATGTGCCCATGTCCCTTGTATTGTGACCCCTTGGTCTACTTTGCATGCCTCATGTGTTTGTATGTATTTTCTCATTTATGCATCATGTACATGACACTTGTCTCTTAATTTTTACTTTCACACTCAATTTATGATTCAATGAGGAACCTCATGCATCTTCATTTCCTCCTTAGGTTCCTTGATGGGAATCATGCCCTATCTACCCTAGGTAGTTACTCAAATTATACTTAGATTTTCTATTCATTACATGCTTAAATTGTTATATAAATATTTAAAACCATATGAATTCTAGATATAAAATACACTTTACCAACTTATGATCAGATTATTTTACACTTCAATTTCATGTATATACATTATATTGGTTTATCACACATATATCAAATATTTTTAGTCTAATACATAGGATGCATAGATTTTATTTTGAGGATAATTATTTTAAAGATTAGATAACTCATATTAAAAGTGGGGGCATTAAAAATCATTTTTCATGGATATTAGGACAACCTAGTGCACTCAAAACATAATTTTTAGAATTTTGACATAGATTACAAATCCTAGATTTAAGAAAACATAGTGAAAAATAGTCACATACATATCAGTTTTAGTTTTGCATAAAAACAACAAAATTGGTAAATAACATAACATGAAGGACACTAGTCCAAAGTGTTAGTGACCAAGAGACAACACTACTATTTGGCCACCCTAGAAATATAAAATTCTATAATTATCAAAAAATTATAGTAGGTACAATCTAGATTCACATAGTTTTAGTCATGGATTATTAGAAATGTTTAGTTTATGCTTAGTTATAGACATATTAAATAGTTATTACTTAGATTAGGTGTGTCATGCACAACATGATCACTCTTCTTTCAATTTTAGATACTTAGAAAAATATTATTATGACTCAATACAAAATCCATATGCATCGATATCAGATTTGGGGGAATATATCTAGAGTATTATTCTCATATGTTTAGTTTGACACTAGCACTTTAAGATGGAATGAAAACACCTTGTCATTATATACATTCTTACTATAGACACCATTTTTTCATTGAATTGGTGACTTCTTCCATTTTTAGAAATTAGCATTACTGAGTAGTCTTTGATTTACATTATTGAGTGCTTAAATATCCCCTAAGTAGTTTTTCATTTTAGAGTTTCTTAGTGGACCTAGAGCCATCCTACATTATTTATTTACATCACACAACTTTAGTTACATTACATACTTTCAGTTTTAGATACATCTATTACACATTGGTAGGAAATGATGGAGTTATAGTCTAATTGGGATATTGAGACACCTCCATAAGAGGGTTTGATAAGCCATCAATCTAATAAAAATTATTCATAAATTATCATAAACTAAGTATGTGAGGTTAATGATGGAATAAAATCCATCTTGAGTTATTTAGCCACCCACACATGAGGATTGATAAATACATCATCTCATCTCTAAGCTATTCACCATTTGATCACCATTTATATGCACACACAACATGTTACCAAGTTTTAGCATTGGTTCACATACTTAGTGAGGTGCATTCATTCATTTCTTCTCTCTCTCATATCTTTACTCAATTTTATCTTTTCTTTTGATGTTTCTTAAGTAAGTACTAATTCACACATGTTTCTTTCATAGGACATGCAATGGATCATAGTTCATAAACATAGATCCACATTCACAAGCTTCACCTCTTAGGTAAGTCTAGCTACATCTCTATTTCCTTTATCTAATTTAATTTTGATTTGTTACATTTCTAAAATAACAGGGGAGATGTAGTCACTAAAATTAACCATTTATGCATTGGATGTCCACTTGAGGTCACTTTACTATTAGTATACCACTTAACCCATCTTAGGGGCCATTTTGATATGCTTTTACTCACATGGTAGTCAAAAATATCCCCTAGGCCTACATAAAACCACATGAAACCCATAATGTCACAATATCTTAGTGATTTATGTCCCTATACCCTATAAAATGTAATTTTACATCTCCATAAGAGGATTAGGGTTGGCCTAGACCTATTATTAAGTCATCCTCCTAAGTTATTTTTATTAGAAAACTATATAAACATTAATTTCATACTTATAAAACCTAGGTGTAAATTATCACATAGAATCACACAAAATTACCACTTTATTTTTAGGGAAAGTTCCCAATTATTCCAATATTTTATTAACTCAACCTAATGCTTTCAGTAATATACCCCTAGCATAGGTATTTAGATCACAAATGGCATCCAAGGAATCCTATAATGCACTATTACCTAAGCATTCTGACATTCATAGACGTTCACACATATCACATAAGTGGGAGAAATACATCAAGATTGATCCCTCATCTAAGTATTGGTATATAGGTAGTGTACCTATATAGGGTTATGTTTTACACATTAAACACATTAGATACACTAACCCATTTTTCTCATGCTGCTAATTTAAACCCTTACAAGCACAAAAAATGATATTTTTTGGAGTAACAGAGAGCTATAAGAAAACTTATTGATTTTAAAGACTTAAAATTGAGACCGAAGATGGAAGATGAAATGATCTATAAAAACATAAATCATACTTGTAAATACTAAAGGAAGACATTAGAACTTCATAATATAATATTTCACCATGCTAGTGTCTAAGTCCATGATACTATCAAAAAGTATTGCATTATTATCACAGTTCATTTTTTATTATTAGATCCTATTTGTGATTGTTAGACTAGCATGTGTACCAATTTTCAAACCACCACTTGTCCATCTTAGTTAGTTTTTAGATAAGTACATGTATTTCAGTTAATTTATTATTTATATAATAATTATTAAAATTAAGTATTATAAAAATAATTGGTTATTTATATTGTTATATTTATTCCATTATTTATTATTCTAGAACTTTAGCAAATTGGGGTTTTACATTCCATGATCCCCTAAATTTTTTAATTGGAATGCTTAACTAAAATGAAAAATAATTAATTGATAAAATAAAATAATTGAAAATAAAAATTAATAAATAAACTAAAACCAAATAAATAAAATACCTTTTTAAATTTTCAAATTGATTTTTAATTCATATCAAGTGAGAGAGAAATCTATTCTAGGTAGTAAAATGTTGCTTTCTAACCTTTCTAGATGCAATCTATATGAATTTTTTTATAATTTTTTATTGATATGTGAATCAAAATAGTATGAAAACTATGTTTACTTAACATTAAATTTATTGAATGAAACATATAAGCTCAAAATGATAAATACTATGAGGTTCCTAGAGTTTTCATTCACCCAAACAAGTCAAGAACAAGTTTTAGCCTTTCTAGGTGTTGGATGCTAGTTAGAAAAATGTATTTAAAATGTAAATGCATGATTTGGGTTATGATTTTTTGGTAAAATAAATTATAAAAACATGATAAATTTATCCAAGTTATGAAAATTATAATCACAATGGTGCCACTTATTTACTTAGGTTTGTATAGGGTTTTGTTAGTCACTAGTTAATTTTTTTTGAATAAAAACAACTTGTTCGAAAGCTGAAAAATAGTTATTGTAATTATTATAAGTGTATGATATAATTTATAACATTAACCTAAGGTATAAACATAGGATTATTTTGTAAAAATAATAAATTGAAATGAATACAAGCAAAGAAGTAAACTAATTATTGTTTTTACGCAAGAATGAGAGAGAAAAGAAATATTTTTCCTATCAGAACATACTTTTTTATAAAATAAATATTTAAGGTAATAATATAATGTATTATAATTTAATATAATATAATGAATAAATATATTTAATTAAGAACCTTCAGACTAATATTGATATAGACCAGTTGAAAGTAATATATTTTTGGTATTGTGGTCCTTAGTATACTAGTTATTTTTTCTAAAAATAAGATGTCAAGAACTCTCCAAAAATGAGTGTGAATAGATGAATATCATAAATGGGATAAAAATAAAAGAGACACAGCCCAAAAAAATCAAAAAATAATTATGGTTGGTTGAATGCACCATTTGTAAAGACATAGTTATAAGAAAAATGGCTCTCCATGTATAGAGTTGTGTAATCAAATATCTAAATAAATTATACTAAGGTGTCAGTATAAAGGAATCAAAACTCTTAATATCTAATTCAAATTTTGGGATCCAAAATTAAGTCAAAATTGTCTTACTTTTAGAAGAGTAATAGAGCTTGCATGGAGTTTAATTTAGTTTAATTAAGAGTTAAACTTAGGGAATAAAAATGATTGTAAATAGAAGAGGGAGTGAGTAGTGCCTAATTGGAGGTAAACATGGGATGTAAAAATAAATAAAGATGGTAACATACATGAAAAACACATTAAAGAATGAATCATGAAATCCAAATTTAGAAGGAAAATAGTGGTGATGGAACCACCCCTATTTATAGGGGAAATTATGTAACCATCATATTTCAAGATAAAACCATTGATATAGAATACAAAACCGCCCTTAATTTATTAAAAAAATACCCTCTTAGAATATAACTAATTATGGGCTTTACATAACCATGATGAACCCATCACCAATGTAGAAGTTATGTAACCTCATAAGGTAGTTCTATCACTTGATAGGGAAATTCCATCACTAATGACATTTTTTTAAAAATAGGATGAGGAAAGATAAAAGAGCCAATAAAAGTGTGTTTTTCAAGGACCTAGAAGAGAGAGGGAAAAAATAGGGGAAAGTTTCAAATTTCTCATTTGAGGATTATTAGGAAGTCACTACATCATCATTGAAGTTTTCATGTCAAGAATGTTGCATGGTGTAAAAATTGGGTGCATACATATTTCCCCCTTGTGAGGACACCTTGTAATCAATTTACAAGGGTGAAATCTCAATTAATGTCATGTATAAGGGAAATAAAAAGTTATAAACACTTACATTACTTACCTTGGCAACATAACGAAGCCAGTCAAGACTCCATGAAACCTGTAAAAAAAGATGATAATCAAGTGAAACATGATGATAAAGTAGAAAATAAACTAAATAATCAAATTATAGACAATAATATGTATTTTATGTATGTGGAAGATCATACTACCTAAACCATTCCATTGAGGGACTAAATCCAATGCTAAGTAGTTAAGAACCTATAAAATCATAAAATGTGCTACAAAAGATATAAAATAATTAGGATGCAAATTTTAAACATGAGTTAAAAAATTTATCAAAAATAAAAATTTTGAATTTTAAAATATTCATAAAATGTGAGAAAATGCCAAAATTGGAATGTTTTTAAACTAAAATGACTTGTTTTAAAAGATTATGTATTCAAAACTTACCAAGAATAGAAGCCATTTATGAAAATTGGGTTTATAAATGTTCAAGATTTAGGTTGATGATGATGATATTAGGATAAAAATTAGTTTAATTGATTGTAATAGAGATGATATGGTGAATATACCAATTGAAGATGGATCATGTCAAGCCCATGTTAGTTTTTACTACTTTTGTGTTTTTACCCCAATTTCTACCTTTTTATTAAAAATGTGTAAATTTGAAATGAATACAACATTTATTTCATGGATGGGTTTGAGGGTTTGGGTAGGTTAGGATTAGGCTATTTTTTGATTTATAACTATGTGTCAAGATATGTACACATAAGATGCTTTTTCCCTAGCTTATCACATATTCATGGAAATCACATGTCAATATAAGCATATAATTGGATCAAAATATTAGATGAAGAATTTATATGAGGTGAATAAAGAGAGATGAGGCCATAATTTTAGGGCCATTATTAAACATGTATATACATACATACATACATACATACATACATACATATATATATATATATATATATATATATAGTTTAGATGTTTGACTCACTTGCCCGCTATGAAGGTGGATTGTATTGATACATTATTGTAAAAAAATGAAACTATTATGATATATAGAGACATGTTTTGGATTATCTTAGTGAATTATCATTCATGTGGTGCGGGTTTAACTTCCATGTTTTGTTTTTTAGTTTATGCATGGTAGATGAGTAGGCATGTGATGATGTATCAATTATCCCTTTTATTTTGATATAATAATATGGAAAATGATTATATATATAGGAAAAAATTGTATGGAAATGATGCAATTATTTATAATGTGTAGAAATGTTTTAATGTGCTAGCATTTTCTTTTTAGGTGATGAGCTATTTTTTTTGTTTTCATAACATATGAATCATAATTTATAACAAGGTATGAAAAGATGAATAGGGTAAATCTGAGAAGATGAAAATGATAAATCAAAATTTAATAGGAAAAAGGAAGATGACTGAATCCTTTTGAGTAAATGGGAAAATGCACTTCTTTTTACAATAAAAAAATACTAACTCTATCGGTTTAATCTAGAGCTAACCAATCCTAACATAGGCATGTAAGCAAGCCTTATTTTAAAATAAATTTATCTTATGACACGTTTCAATTTGATATTGCTTCTACATATGGATTTTATCTTCTATGTGTGACCCATAAACCTAACCTCATATGACTAGGAAGGCAAATGGGTTCATCACCAAATGTTAGATGTAGTCAAGCAAGGGAACCTCTCCCCATTGATAAAAAATTAAAAAATTAAGATACAAGGGCTCACCATAAAGGATAGTAAAGGGTGAGATATGTGGAGTTTTACCATTTTTATTTTCAAGGCTTCTACCCCCAAATCTTGGTCCCATCGAACTAGTAAGAAGCATGTGCTCATAATTGAATTTTAAGATATGGAAGTAAATTTAACTATTTATTAGCATGGTAATGCTCTAATTTATGAGGCACTATAATAGGAGAATCTACCAAAGACAAGATTTTAGATTAGAATATAGGTTAGCATTTTCTAATTTGTGCAAGAAGTTTTAGGGAAAACATATATACTCTAATCATAAGAACTACAGTAATAATTGATGTTATGATAATTTAGATAATATTTTATATGAGATACCAAGGTAATATAATGATGTGATATGATGCATTATAATAAATTTAGGATATGTGAACTAAAAATCAAATAATCAGTAAACAACACATCTTATATGTAGATGGACATGCAAACTATGAAAATGTAATGCAAATGAGATAAATGTGATATGAAATTATTAGATATAGAAATATTTTAGGTGAAAAGAGTTCATGTACTAAAAAAATTCCTTTCCCTCTAGGGTGGATAATTGATATTATCCATTTTTAAAATCTTCCATTACTAGGTAGGGGCCTAACCAGTTAAGTCAAAACTTTCATCCTTTTCCTTTATTTTTTATAATTAATATCAAGTCTAAGGACAAGGTATCTTAAATTAATTGGGTGTTCATGGATGTTTTTTATATTGTCTAACCAAATAATCGACATAATCAATATGGTTATTCACAACAGTGATCTAGTATTCATATAAAGTTTATAGTTTAGTGAGTCATGCCTCTCTATAATCCTCATGATAAAAAAGACCCTATATGTAAGCATGAAGGTTGGGTATCTCTACCTCTAAGGTAAATATATCTTAAAATCCAAACATTAGTGAGTAGGGAGTTTTCCATGTACCTATATTAATAGTTTTATGTAATCTTAGAGTTTTGGATAGAGATATAAGTAACAATCTCATTTAGAATCTCTAATAAATAGACTCAGCCTTGATGTTGGCATGTGGGTAATAAAAATATGATGAGCAGTGTGATATAGAATTTTTTTACATAGCTCATGAATCTTATGTTTTTTGAAATGGGACCTATTTTTATTAATGATAATGTGGGACCCCAAAATAACAAATGATCTGATTTATGATAAATTTTGTGATGAAAAAAATATGACAATTATTAATGGCATAACCTCTACCCACTTAGTAAAATATTCCATGGCTATGATAACAAAATGATGATAATATAAATAAGGGGAGAAATTACCTACTAAATCTAAACCTCATGTAGAGGAGGGCCATGTGATTCCTATGGGAAGTAATTCTCTAGTGGGAATATGTATATCATGTGAAACATGTTAACATTTATCACATTTTTTCACATAAGTTAAGGCATCATGGTATAAAGTGGGACATAAATATCCCATATTGTATATTTTATAAGTAGTTACATGTCCACCAAATTTCCCACCATAATTTCCACTATGATAATTAAATAAGACCCTTTTTGAATCCTCCTAGTTAACAAACCTAAGTAACATGACTTTGAATGCTTTGTGATAAAAGATCATGTTTATAATAATGAAATTTAATGGGATGAAATGAAGGTATCATTTTTATTATGAATTTTCACCTTTAGGGTAAGTGTGGTTGATTAAGTAATTGAAAATATCTATGTACCATGGAGAAAAGCTAATAGCAAGTTTTTTTATGTTCTAAATCAATTCATCTACAAATTCAATATCAACAAGGTCATTAAATTACAAGGGTGAATCAACTAATCAATAAACATTGATTTATCCCTTAAGGGATTTTTGGTTGACGTAAGTTAATTTGAACTCACTTAGAAGTGTGATGAAGCACCCAACTTTGCTATAGAGGGTTGGTTGGGCTAAACATTACATAGAGCTTGAGACCTTGAAACAACTCTTGTTTCTTGGTTGAGAATATAATGTCATAATATTTTTGTTGCAAACACAATATTTAATAATTCATTTATTTCTTGAGTTTATAACAACTCATAATCATTAAGGGTACACCTAATTAAATAAATGTCACATTCCTTACCAGTATTATCCTCTTGAGCCAACATGTAGGTAAGGGACATCTTAGTCACTCTAATGTAAAATATCAATAGATTATCTAGTTTATGCATCATGAGTATATGGGAAACATAAGGAATCATTTTATGGCTTCAAACTCCTCATGGGAATAATTTTACAAGTTAAACCACTTATATTTTTAAGTACGTTATTGATAGGATGAATGATGTATGCAATTTAAATAATGAATCATTGAATGGATCAAAACTTACCCATGAACATTTTTATGCTTTATTCATCTATAGGAAGGATAATTTTCAAGATTTATCTTTGGTAGGGTTAATATAAATCGTATGTTGGGAGATGATATAACCTAAGATTTTTCTATCATTGACTCCAAAAACACATTTTTAGAGGCTAAGAGTTAAAATTTATTCAATTAATCATATTAATATGGTGTGTAACACATATTAATGGTCTATTCACCATCTTGATTTACCTTAAATATCATCTACATATACCTTCACTATCTTGTGAATGATATCATGAAATATGTGGGTCATGGTCCTTTGATATGTTGTCACTAGATTTTTGAGATTGAAGGGAATTGATACATAACAAAAGGTCTACCATGAAATATTAAAATATATCTTTCTCTAATCCTCATAAAAAATGTATATCTAGTTATATCTTTAAAAGCCATCCATGAGTGATAGTAATGTGTATCCCATGGTATCATCAAAAATGATGTTAATGGATGGGAGAGGGAAGTCATATTTTGGAAATGCATTATTGATATCGCAAAATTATATACATATCCTAATTTTAATAATGATGGAAACACTTGGAATATTCCACTAGATTAATAAAACCAACTTTTAAGAGTTAGATAACTTCCTCTTTTACGATCAATGTAACCTTATGATTATTTGGCCTCAATGTTTTCTTGATTGGTTTTGCATAATTAATTATAAATAGGTCAAGTAAAATCACATTGGGTTTAATTCTTACAATGTTATTGTAATAAAAATCAAAAGATTTTGAGATCTTGGTGTGGAGCTATTTATGGTATTCCACTTATTGCATAGAGAGTGAAGACCTAATCTTGAGAAGTTTTGGACTATCCTCAATCTTGATGCTAATGTCATTGGTTTATTAAATAAGGGAGGAATTTACCTATTCAAAAACATTAGGGGTTAGAGTAATATCAAACTATTTATCCCCCATATTGAAAACATTTTTTTCATCATCTAAGGATAGGTAATTCTCAACCTAGTAGTAAGAATCAAAGTATTATCCCTTGAAGGTAGACATGTGATAATAAGTGAGAGAAGACCCACTTTTTATATAATAATAGGAAGTCATCATAATCTCATACTAACTCAATAATAACCTCATCATTCTCAACTAAGTCAAGAACTAAAAAACTATTTTTTTTTTGTATATGGGTGACTATTTTAGCATTAGGATTATGTACAAGAGGTTTTGTAATGATTGAAACTATGAAATTAGAATATGATATAGCTAGATGAGGTTCATAGTGTGAATATGAAACATCCATAGAGTCAGTAAGTTATTTGATTTCCCTAGCGAATACTTTTATAGAAAAAAATTAATGTCTTTATTTATCTCATGTACAATAGTCTTATATAACTAAAGATGCTCAACCTTCATTTGATAGACATAAATATATTAGTTCACAACCAACTATGAGTCACCTTAGTTCCTTAAAATTCAAAATTATAATTTTTTTTCAATGACCATGTGAAATAATAGGGATTCATATTTAGATACATTGTTTATACACTCAAATTTTATATTGAAACCAAAAGGCATGATTTTTCCCTCGAGAGAAATGAGAATAACTCTTACCCGAATGCCTAAGTGACACTTGGCCCCATGATAATAGAGAACACACTGATCATGTGTGGAAGAGGGATAATCATCTAGTTATGTTTCTTGGTATTCTAATATCTCAATCATATGGATATCAATAATGTCAAATACATCTTTTTGGGATTCCTAGTCTTGAGACTCATGAAAACCATGAGCTCATCCATTTTTTGGGGTTAGTGGAAGGACTTGCATAAATTTCAAGTTTGTAATTTTTTGGTTTACATGAAGGAAGAGAAGAACAAATATCAAATCAAAAGGTTTCTTTCTAAGTTTTAGTTTGGGTAGGTAAGTACCTCCAACAATTCAAAGTGCTATTTACTAGGCTTCTCTCTAGTGTAAGAAGTATGTTGATATAGATATGATGATTTTTTGGAATGGAAAGTATCCCAACATAGTTATGATTTTGATTAGAGATGTAATTTTTATAAATTTAATTCTATAATTTAAAATAATATTATTAATACATGGGTGACTCTATTTTTATTATTTTTATATGTGGGAAAGTTCATAAGAACTCACTTAGTGGTTCTCTATGGGGCCTCTTTTTTTGTAAGGGTGAAGAAGAATTCTCCTTAGGATTTCATGGATATACATGATATCTAATATTAATCTCTATATTAACTAGTATTATGGTATGAATCTTCTTCTTGGGATCTATAATGGCTAGGGTAGAAGGAATAGTTTAGCTACATATTAATGGACCCAAAATACATTGAGAAGTACAACTAGGTGTAGGCAAACATAGAACAACTAACATTTCATGAGGAAGTAAACCCTATGGATTGGGTACTATATAAAAATATTATAGTCCTATCATGGTGTGATCCAAGATAATTCTCCCAATAAGATTGGAATCAATAAGGGTAGATTATGAAGAGAAACATGCATTTGTGTGGTTGAGCATTAGGTGATAATGTTGGTAGTCATTGAGATGATTATTATGAATGGGGATTCCTTAATTATCTAAAACTTTTATCATGAAAATATTAGGTAAACTAGATAACACCTCTTAGGGTTTCTATCTTTGAGACTCATATAAATCATAGGTCCTTATCCCTCATGGGTCAAACTAAATGATGAGTAGTGTGTCCTTCTCTATAAGATTAATGATCTTAATTATAGATAGGGTATAAATTTATAGATTAAGGATTGATTATGGATTAGTGATATTTTTATTCATCAGTACATCCTTCCATTACAAGTTATATTTTAATAGAGCTTGGGTTATCTCACCCCCTTTATTTAAGATAACCACTTTGGGAGTCATATGTTGAGTAATGTCAACCAACTATGGGGGTTTGATTACCCAATTGGTAGGTAGATGGTAATTGATGTGTAATTTGGGATACTTATACATGGTTTCTTTTAGTATATAAAAAAATGTAGGATACACTTGGGTTATGAATATATTTTCTATGTGTAAGAATTGAATTTGATGAAACAAGGTTGAAGGGATAACCTTCATCTTGTGTATACAATGTCTTTCCAAGATCATATTATAGTATATAACTTTGTCTATGACATAGAACTAAGTTAGTAATATATTGGGACCCAAATTGAATTAAATTAAAATGGTCCTTATGGAGATATATTTGAGTCTATAATAGCCTTGAAGGGAATTACACATCATAAAATAGTTGGTTTCTCATTACCAAGATTTTGTAGGAAGGAAAAATGGAAAATATTGATGACTGATTCATCATCAACCATGTATATCTTTATGTAACTTTTATAGCTCTAAACTTGTAGGAAACAATCTAGATATCCCATCCTAACCATCTCAAAGTCAATGGGAAGAATACACAAATAAAATAAATAACCAACATCTTTAGATTTATAACCAGGGGGAAACATATTTAGATTAATGTGGTTAATATAATCTTGTAGAGGAATAACATTGGATAGATGCCCTAGTACTAAGGAATTGAGAAAGGTTGATTGATGCTTGAGAGAGTCATTAATAAAATTAAGGAATGAAATGTGGGAGAACATATTGGTCAAATATGAGACCCATTCATAGTTTCCCATTAGTTTAGGGATATACTCATTGTATAAAATGTTTGAGGGAGGAAGAGACATAGGATGATACTCTCTAGTATGAGTAACAATATTCACATCTTATTCAACTTCTAGCTCCATCACTCCCATAGTTTTAGTTTTCCCTTGTACTCTAAGTTAGGAGAAACATTAGTGTTAGTAGTTACATAAGTGGAGTATTCTATGTCATGATTGCATGTCATTGTTGGCTGATTATGTTGAATCAGGGGGTTCTATGGGCCATACTACTATTGTTTTTGGGAAACATATGCTTGGTGGTTAGGAAAGGGATTTTAGTGGATTTGGATATTATAATTCTAAGGGGTAAAAAGGCCATTTTCAATGGCTTATGGGTTTGTACTGGCATTATTAAGGAACATATCAATAGATGTCTGATTTTTATCTTCACAGAGTATTTAGATAAATTTATTATAATCCCTATAGTTTTGAGTATCATGTCTAATGAATTAGTGCAAGAAGAAATAAAAATTGGGATTATATTCCCTATGCCTTATGTTTTTCCCTGGGCCTTATGTTTCACCCGTGTTCACCAAACTCTTATGGATTATTTATTTGGTAATAGGTTTGGTTCTAAAATTGGCAAAATTTCTTGAAATGTTGGTACTAATTCTGATTATGGTTTTCATATTGCATGTCATGTGGTGGTGGTCAATAGAAGTAAAAAATTTGTATGAAAGGATGGGGATTTTGGATCATATATTTTTAGTGTTATTAACATTTCTCATGGGATGATATTGACTTTTATTCACATGGTTTATCTTTTTATTCTAGTCAATCATGTTATTAGTAGTGGTGTTACTATTTTTATTTAAGAAATTAGGACATTGGTTATTGGTATTGTTTCAACTCACATTACTAAATCCCCCATTATTTTATTTTTGTGTGATGATGCATTTGATAGTATTATAAGTTTGTAAAAAAATATTAATGGCTACCTGGTTAATCTATGAGGCACTCTTGAGAGATTCCTCATATGATATATATGGGATTTTTTTAACATCATCCCTTATTTTATTTTTAATGGATTGGATGAAGAGGTCACATAGATACTATTGATCCATATGGGATGTACTAGCATAGGAATATAGGACCTAACACCATGTCGTGATGAAATGGGGAGTGGACTCATATGCTCATGTTTGATGTGCAAGAACTCTCGTATGCTATTATTTAGGAGTTTGTTCATATTGAAATATTTTACAAACTCAACCATGAGTTTGCATAAATAATGTATAGATCCCTCATGGAGGTAGTAATAATATTAAATTTCTATTACCTCTAAGGTTTGGGATTTATTTGGTAATAACCCCATCCCAAGGTAGGAGTTCCTTAATAACTATAAAATAATAATTTACATGTGAATTGGGATATACATCCTATTTGAACTTGGGAAGTGTAGGTAAGGGATGAAGAAGAATAAACCCTCATATTTTGATATCAATAATCTTCTTAAGTTTCTCAACATAAGTTCCAATGTTGCTAAAGTCTATTATTATCATATCAGGATTATATTAGAAAGGTGGGATCACATAGGGGTTATTTTACTAACCACTAGGAGGGATAGTATAAGCTTGATAAGATGGAGTGGAATAATTTAGAAAATATTTATCCATCAAGTATATTTGGGATAAATATAAAAATAATGATGAATATTGTTAGATGTATGACGAGTGGTGTTTTTTATGTTAGAATATATGTATATTGCATGTAGCTCAAGGATAAGTAATGTATGATATAGACTATTTTTTAAAGGAGTGTATGTGGGAGGCATGCATATCATATGTGTGAATAATGGTGGCTTATTGACCATCACATCATTTTTAAATGGTGGAGTTAGGTTTAAATGCTCCCTATTGAGGTTTGAGTAGGAGTACGATAGGATAGAGGAAGTTCAAAAGTGTCTAGGTTTGGGGCCCTATGGGTAAGGATGTCCCAAAGGTTTGGTTAGAGACATGATTTCATAGGTTTTCATGATCCTATTGAGATGGAATCAAGTAGGTTTGTTTTTATTGTGTTTGATGAGTAATCATTTTTATGAGAGAAGGAGAAGGATGAACTTGCATAAGATATTTTTGGACCTTCCCTCAACCTAGAGTTTATTTATTATTCTCTAGGTCATGAATTAAACCTACTAAGATGTTGATAAGTTAGTCCAAGCCAGTGACTATGTTATAATAGTCTCTTGTACATGATGAGTGGAGGTGTGAGAGGCGTTAATTTTAATAGGTTAGTTTGGATTTATATCTTCATAAGTATTGGTTTCAATTTTTACTTAGTGGGTTGGTGGAATTTTTTATCCTAATAGGGTGATACAAAGCCACTTGCATATGATTAACCTCATCTTCCAAGTGTCAAATCCTTCCTAGATAATGATGATATTTACCAACACTTTTCACATTTAGGATTTATAGGTTGATTGATGTCACAATGGCCATGTGGGGAATGATTTTCCTTGCCCTACATTTTTAGGGTCATAACATTGGAGTTAGGGTAGTTACTCTTAGTTTTAGATACATTTCATATCTCAAGAATTAACCATATAAAAAGTAGTCTACATTAGTTTTGAAGTTTGGGTTGTTTTATCTTGAAAATGATAACTCAATAAAGTTGAATTGGATTTCCTGTAGCCTTATATGCCAATGGATCCACCTATGTGCTATGTAGACATATATAGGGTTATATTAATGCATACAAAATAAATGGAAGGATGAGGTAAAATGGATAATGGATAAAAGAGAAAAAGACTAAAATTAAAATTTAAAGGATATAATTACATCACATCAGGTTCATAAATTTTTATACACATGAATAACACACTAAGCTATGAACTCAAATATTAGAGCTTAGGACAAGATAACTGACATAATAGATGAGTTATGGATTATGGTTTTTTAGTTAGAATGGGATTTGGAATGATGAGTGGTGGAAAGGGGTTATTTTAATGTAACCAAAAGAACTAAATAGAATCATTGTGCTCATTAATAGTGTTAAGATGTGTGGAAATAAAGATCTAGGGTCCTTTTATCTCTGAGATCATGAGGAGTTGAAGTGCCTAGTCGATGTTAGGACTAGAGAAATGAGGGAGAGTAGGTTGAGTGTATCATTGGAATATGTATATTATATCATGTGGTATATACCCATTCAATTTCATCCATAAGTTTGAATAATATAGGATGAGTCACAATATAAATAGAAGAAGGTGAGAATTAGAAACTAGTACTAAATAACATTGTAATGACAACTTATATTCCAAGGTAGGACAATGATCAATGGAATAATATTTCATTATTATTCATTTAAGGTATTAAGATATTAAAAAATAAAGTGGGGGATTGGGTTGGAATGTAATACCTCTCTCCTAAGATTGGTATTGATATGAGAATGTATTTGAACTATGGGCCTGGGTAGTCTAACTCTATGGAAAACACCTTTAACAAGACTAGGTGTTTTGAGAAGTTTCATCCAAGATGGATTAGGTAAGATGTAAGTGTATGATATTATTTATATATATTTTTTAAGGAATTTTTTTCTAATAATCAAGGTTTCATATAGATTGTATGGTTGGACAAGGCTTTTGGTAATGCCTTTTTTGTTTTTGTTTGCTTTGTTTTATGAATGTTTAACTCAAATGAAAACTAAATACTTATTGAAATGAAACAATTGAAATTAGAGAGAAATAATAAAATGAAACCAAATAAACACACATATAAAAAAAATTCAATTGAGTTTTAATTCATATAGAGTTAGAGAGAAAGAGAGATTTATTGTAGTTATATAAATGTTGGATTTTAATCTTTTTAGATGCAATCTATATGAAGTTATATTTTGTAATTTATTTTAAATGTGAATTTATATACTAATAAAAATATGTTTCCTTAATATTCAAGAGATTAAATAAAATATCTAAGCTCCAAATAGAAATTACTATGAAGTTCCTAGAGTTTTATCTTAGAATAGCAATCCAAAACCAACTTACTTTTAGAAGAGCAATGAAGCATTCATGAAGGATGTTATATAAGTTTAATTTGGAATTTAACTTAGGAGAGACTCAAAATGGTTGTAAAAATAAGAAAGAGTATGCTGACCATAATTAGAGGTGAACTTGGGATGGAAACATTTAAAAAATATGATAATAAGCATGTAAAACACACCAAGGAATGAATCAAGAATGCCAAATTTAGATGATATAATAATGGTGATGGAACCACCATTTTTTTCATTGGTAGATATGTAACTATCACTTTGGGGATAAAGCCACTAATATATATTACAAGATCACCCTTAATTTAATATAAAATTGCCTTCTTAGGATATAACCACTATAGTGGTTTACACAACCACCTTGATGAACCAATCACCTATGCAATGGTTTTGTAAAATCATAAGGTAGTTCTATCCCCTGATAAGGTAGTTCCATCACTAATGAGAAGTTTTTAAAAATAGGTCGAGTGAAGCTAAAAGGGACAAGAAAGGGGGTTTTGAGGGACCTATAAAAGAGATGAAATAAAGAGAGGGGAGATTGTTATAAAGTTCTTATTTGATAATTATTAGGAGGTCATTGCATCATAATTAGACTTTTCTTGTCAAGAATGTCAAACCATGCAAAAACTAGGTGCATACAAAACCCTTCTTATTACAAACTCAGTAGAATAGGGACATAATTGGTGATCATGAATATACTAATGTGTGTGTATAAATTAGGAAAACACATTCCCTACTCCTGTATTCCAAAAAATATTTATAGAATCCTAATTTTTAAGATCAAGATCCAGATTTTATACACAATCATTCTATATATTAATATTTATAAAACAACAAGCAAGTGTGATCATTCCTTAACCGCTTGTACTTTACATATCTTAGTATTATTTTTTACATTTGCCATTTTTACTAAATCTCAACTAGTTATATATATTTGAACTTACATTTTCATTGATATCTACTTAGTTATATTTAATTATAGTTATTTTATTCCTAATTTCTGTAAAATAAAAACTACGATGAACATAAATAATGAAAAATAACTCTTTTAATCATTCAACCTAAGATTTTTCAAACCCTCATTCCCTCAGGACTTGTTGATTTCATTCATTTTTAGATTTTTATATCAGGATTCATTTATTCTCATATCCATGGGGATTATATACATATTTGTGCAATTATTTCTTAGTTCTAACTGTGGTTTACATTAGTGAAATCAATTAGAATATAATATTTTTATTGGGTACTAGATCGTAAAATTTTGCATTTTCAATGGATAAAACATTAATGTATTAATTTATAAATAATTAAAATAATAATATATTTCAAACCATAAATTTATTTATTAAATGATACATAAATATATTAAATTCATGAATGCACATGTTTCTCGTGTATACACTCTAGGGGTAATACATGTTTTCTTACTTCTATAATTTGTAATGATTGTTTGCCTTCTATATTTTGTTTCCATATGGAATCATTCATCTATCAACCATGTGATATTAAAATACAACATATCATTATCAACAGACTCATCATGCCTATCAATAACATTTTTTTAAACATAAACCATACATCATTTAATTATATTTAACATGGATCCATATACATAGATAAGGAAGAGAATCTCAATTAAACATAAACTACTAAGGAATAAAATAAATCTAGTATTCATAAGTCAACCAAGACTTCATATAATTTAAAGTAAAACAACCAACAATGTAATAGAAAGACATCACAATAACCAAATCTAATTAATTTTTCAAAATGTAATACATTACAATAAAGGACCTAGTGAAAAAAGTGATCAAATCACCTTATACACACTCAATTTTACAATCATAATACATCTAAAAAATACAAATACTTTTGTTCATATCAAGTGAAAAGAGGACATTCAAAGAATATATGCATTGATTTAAGATAAAAATGAAGCCTTAATTAACAAATATAAAATAATTATTCCTCATCAAACATCCTTAGGAAATGGAAATATTTACAAACAAAATAAATCTCCTAACAATATTTCAAAAATAAAAACTTTAATACTAATGAATAATATCAATGCAACCAAAGTTTTAATGATGATCAGTTATTTTACAATGAGATGTATATGGGGTCTCCATAATACCCCAACTATAAGGATTTATTTGTTCCAAAAAATCTCATGGGATTCAAATCATAAATTCTCTAACATTTATTAATTATACTTTTCATTTATTTTTAGTATGTATGGTTATGTACTTCAGAGTTTTATCACATCTTTAAAGTTCCACTATATGAAATATCTAGACCTTTAAATATTAATTATTTGAATTAATCATATAATTTCTAATGATCATATTATTCATTATCTAAGGTTTATGTTATTATTTCATACTTATTTTGACAATTACTCCATTTGATTTACGCATTTATGACTAAGATGATTTACATGAAACATAAATTCTTATATATATTTACACTAATCGTCCATATAATGTTAAATTGATACATCATTATACATAAATTTTTTTTTGAATGTAATATAAAATTAAAAAAATAATTTAAACTATTAAAATACAAAAACATGCATGAAAGACCAAAAAAGAATGTTTGGGCCTTTGTCTTAGACATACTAGGCTATCTTAGAGGTTTTTGTGCATCCATGTTTCCACATGTGATTATCATGGTATTTTTTACTATTTAATATGTGGGATATTCTAATTATATAAGGTTTTGGACTCATTTCTTTACTCACCTATTGGGGCGGGGTGGGGGGGGGGTAATTACTATTCACTAATAATTATTGCATAATGAATTATTTACTAGTCTTTTCTACAGTTACTATATTGAGCGATTTTACATACATCATGTGTCTTACATTCCACCTCACTTATAGTATATATATATATATATATATATATATATATATATATATATATATATATATATATATATATATATATATATATAAATTATGTATATGCATGAATACATAAATTAATTTTTATATTACTTTTTACATTTGTTGGATACATTTTATATCACATGTCTGTAAATCATCATCTTTATCTTGGGATATATTCCATTATGATATTTTCCACATATTCATCTATATCATGTGATTGTGACATCTTGGTATTATATTTTAGGGTTATTTTACATGTGTGCCATGATAAATTAATTTTTATGGGTTTTTATGCCTTATACATCACTTTACATCTTGTCACATCATATCATAATAATATATATGGTATTTATATAATATTACAATTAAGGAATAAGTTCTCATTTTATAAAAATTAATATTTAAAAAAAATTTAAAATAAAAAATTCAAAAACATATTTTTAGACATAGTTATAAATTTACCTGTACCTCTAGATTTTTATACCCATGATTTACACTTCTTATTTTCAGTGTATTTATCAATCAAGTGTTATGCATTTTTATAGGTTAAATGATATTATAATTAATTTTATTTTCACACATTTTTAGAGGGAATTTTAATCAAAATGTCCTATATTTGGGGATTTTCCATTCAACAAATATTTCACTATGATATTAATCATTTCTTCTCCTTTATCAATTTCATATATATTACATTGGTTACTACATCTCATGTTATTACCTAGATCTTATATAGCACATGGATATTTTTTATGTGTCCTTGTCCATAGAGTATCCTTTTGTTGTCATGTTTTGTGGGTCTCATCCTTATTTGATCTCACTAATCTCTCTTGTCACTAAGTTGTACGGTTTAGTTTTTTATTCATTTATTATATCTATATGTTAATAATGAGATAGTTTATTCTATAATTATATCCATGAAGTATAACATGCATATTACTATACTTGATTGCCTATTATGTTTCCATGTTCTCTACCATGCATTTATGGAGCATCTTGCTCATATGTGTTATCATTTTTTTATTTAGAATAGTTGGGGGAATATCTTATAATGTTTAATAGATTTTATGTTTCCCATATTTCTTTTCTTGGAAGGGTATAATACCATTTTGTGTTGTTCTTGATATGATACCATTTGATCTTTTTTTATAAATATGGTGCGATGGTTTAAGGGGGTAGAATATCCTATACATAAGGATGAATAAACTATTTTATATAATGGCAATTAATTTAAAAAATAGATAAATGAATATTGTAAATTAAAATTTTGATGTGTGAGAAATATATAAAGTAAAAAATTTTAAATATGTTCTATTGATTACAATGCCAAGGATAAATGATATTTAGGTGGATTTATATGTAAACAAAGATCTAAGTTTTACATAAGCAAAAGTATGTAGGATCAATATTATAAGATATGCATCAAATTTTAGAAATCATATTTTTATAGATATGTACATTACCATAAACATTGGGAAACTACTATAAATGTAACTATTTGTTATGTGATGTTATTATCCAATAAAAAATATATGTTAGATTGTGATGGAACTGAGTTCATTATTTTGTGTATTTTATTACATTTTTGTTTATTTTTTTAGATCTATAACACATGATTTATATGCATGATTATATATCAAACCCTAACTCTTGACCCTTATTCATAATTGGGAAGTGTTTTCAAAAAATGGGCTAGTGGGTTGATGATGTTGATCTGACCTCAAATACCCCTCTATCAATCAACATTGCCTATATAAATAATACTATGAGGTTAGCCTTAGGATTATGTATTTCTCCCATATGTGTGGGAGTGTGTGTGAGTAATGGTGTAATATTATATAAGTAGATCTATGAAATGATCTAGTTAGTAAATTTATAAATATCATTGATGGGATACCCTTTAGATGTTTTCGATATTTTATATGACTAATCTTATGAATGATATGAAAATAGTGTGTAATAAGGTATTATAAATCATTTGTGCAATTTATTTAATGAGGTTGAATATGTTCTTGATTGGTATTTGATAGATGATTAATGAGAAGTCTTAAACTTGTATTTATATAACACCTATGGAAAATACCTTAGTAGGTTTCAATAAAACAAATAGGCTAACCCATAGGTTTTTAATAATTTTAAATTTGTATGAATTTTAAGGGTTTGACACTAGATAATGATGTTTACACTAGTGTCCCTTTGTGGTTGGTAGTGTTAAGAAGGATAAAAAATAGTTTAGGATATGAAACTAATAGTGAAAGATGTATATCAAGTTTTGAATTTTTTATCTAGTATAGTATATTTTGGTCATCATAATGATAAGGGTTATATTATAATATAATCAACTAGGCATAGTGATATGGTTAATGTGAGCTTTTTTGTAGTGGTAAGGCCCATAAATGAAGAGTAGATCCCTAATTGGTATTTTTCAAATGTAAAAGATTGAGATGCTATAAATATTTAGGTTTAATATCTACATCCCCTCTATAATATAGTATTTTATAAGTATTAAATTATAAGGTTAGTGTAAATAAATATATACATGGGTGTTTAAAACACACCTTTCCTTTGTTTAAGACCACTTTGAGTGTTTTGATGGTGTATGACCTATAACCAAAAACATGTGATAGTATAAATCACTACATTTAATCTTAAATTTTAAATAATTAAAATTATTGATAGGAAAGATATAAATGATAGTGTACACAAGTGTTTCAATGAAATCATGTTTTCCATTTGTACTTTTATTGGAAAATATTTATCCTTATAAATCATTGGAGCTGAGAGAGGTTTAGAACCAAACCTTAGATATTTGAAGGTGGAGATTTGAAGGTATTTTTCCCCCAGTTTGGTGTAAGAATGAGTTGTGTCATTATAATTGAGATCACCAAATGTAAATTGTACAACTCAAGTGTGAATAGATAATCTAATGAGGATGAGTGATTTAATCAACTCATCATATAAATATGGTGAGTTTTCCTAATTTTATCAACCAAACCTATAAATCTAGAAAGTTTGAATGATATAATCAATTAAACCTATAAAAAGAACACACTTTTGTAACTATGAAATGTTAAATAATAATATTTCTTGGGGAAAAATAATACTTCCTGGTGATATTAATATAGAAATATAATTGGAAAATTTTGATTTTTTGTACACTTGCATGGCATATGCACCTCTAATATGTCTCAAACTAAATTATACGTATCAAAATATGAAAAACTCTATTTCAAATCTAGTGAAAAATTGGTGCAATGTATAGTTTTTGACCTACGTGTATATATAAGTAATGTAATTATACTAGATATTCTACAAATGTGAAAGTCATGTCTTTGTGAGATGACTTCTCTAAAATTTATAGATATTGAGGACTAATCATGTGTGGAGGTCATGTCTTTATAACATGACCCTACTAAAATATATAAATGATGTAAATGTGAAGGCCATTATTTTATGACATACTCCCACTGATATTCCCTCATTTTGAGGTGTGATAATTATAATTTGATAGTTACCTTACCTTAAAATGGATAATATAACCATATCATCTATGTATGAATTAGGTATAATTTGATAGTAACATGTATACATAGATATATCAATTAATCATGCACTATGTGATCACATCAAGCCCTAAGATGCATGATATAGATCATGGCAACATCTAGAAAGTAAAAACACAATCTCATCAAAAAATAAATCACACACATAAGAACACTTAATGTAATGAAAAATAATAGTCCAAGTAAACCTCAAACAAAGGGCATGTTCAAATTCCACACAATCAAAATAAAATGACATATTTTAATTTATAATAATCATAAAATGATATATTTAAATTTCTAAACAACATACATTGGTATAGGGGTTAACATACAAGGAACATATCCAAATTTTTCACAAGAAAGAAAATATAAATATATTAAATAGACTCAATAAAGTGAAAAGGTGAATAAATGAAGTAAAATCAACCAACACTATCATATCATATTAGTTCTTACATATATGTGTTAGAAAAAAATGTCATGTATTATAGCACATCAAGTACACTATGGAAAATAAGAAAATGAATATAAACATGTGTAAGTGTTAGTATATAATCTCAAACATAATGTATAAATAATAAAAAATGATATGAAACTTGTATAAATCATGGTCAATGAAGAATATTCACCCAACATAATATATGATGTGGGTAGATAAGAGATCCAACATTTGTATGTGCATATATCATGTTTCTATGGTAGTATCACACTCAAGTATATGTGAAACATGTACGTGTATAGAAATTAAATGATATGTTATATACTAAAATTAATAAAATAACATATGTTCCAAGGATATATTACACATTTTTGTATTTTTGAATTATTTGAATTTTTTTGTATTTTATTGAATATTTAAATTTTTTGAATTTATATAAAGTAGGTGAAAAATGATTATCACATGTAAAGGATGATCATAAGGTTAAATATACTCATAATATGGTGAATCATATTGTTGATACTATGAATGACAATGCATAGGTTTCATATCTAGATATAGAGAATCAATAATACTCTATGTATGCCTCATAGGATTATGTGGTCATGAATCAATAGTATAAAAAGTAGTGGTTTGTAGAACCTATTATTGAGTGATATTTTTTTAATTTTTATTAGAATTAATTATAACATGTTTAATTTATTTATATAATTGGCTATGTTGTGTAGGTTTATATGAGGATTCTATGGAATTCATTATATATATTTGTTGTAAATGTATCTCAAGTATAGGCCACCTAGGAAAGGGGATTACCTATTGATTACCATTTCGTATATGATTACCCTTAGTGGGTTTTCTATGTAGTTATCTAGGAATAAAATTTTATTTGTCAAATGGATGTTCATATGTCATTAAATAAACTATGACTACCATGTTGGTACAAATATATTTAATACTCCCATGCACTGTAGAAAATACTACACAGTGTTTAAGTATCCAAGGTCATCCCAATAACATATCAAAGTCTCCCATATATGGTATGAATGAAGAGGTAGTAATCATAATCACATGTGTAAGAACAACCTATAAATATAAGCTAGTCTTACTAATAATGTGTTGTGATGTCACATATAATGCAATGACTATTTTGGTTTTAATAGTATAAATAATTATGTGTATATACCCATTGTATAAGTAACATCATGGTGCATATGTTATCACTAGGATTTTTATCAACAATAATGATTTGTATAGGTTGATGATCAAGGTAATATTGAATAAATAATGAATTAAGATATGATTCATCATCTATAATTTCATTATCATCAAAGGAAATAGAGAAATATTATGTCAATAATACCATAAAAGGTTTTATTCATGTATGTGCCAATAATTCCATATAATTGATGACCATAATGTGGTGGAGGAGTATTTTCATGATATTCAATTTGTACTTCTAGGTATTTCTTAGAATGATCTTATAATGGATTGACAGAAAAAAACTAGTTTTGATGGTCACAGGGTTTTAAACTTAAATCCTTTAGAGGATCATCAAAGGTAATATGTTTGTTATAAATAATGTATTGGATCTTGTGTTTTAATGTATGCCATCTATTTTTATAATTCTCAGGGCCTTAGTTATAGTCACAATATGTACTAACATCATATTCTTTTAATATAGGTCAACTCATATCAACCTTTATAGGAGGATGTAGAGATATGAGATGACACTCCACAAGCTTCTTAAGTAAAAAAATTGGAGACTAATGTAATAGTGTAAATTATCTATTAGGTGCATTGAATAATATTAAGTTATTAGGTTTTTATGAAACTACATTAACCATTGTGGTTGATTCATTTTTAGGTTTTACCTTGTATCTTGGTTTGATATGAAACTTAGCAGAAGATGTAGTCGGTATGTTTTCTACATACATAAGATTTTTAAAGAAAATAAGTTTCATTTATCAATTTTAGACAATATAAACTAATTTCATAAAATATTTTAACTTATTTAAAATAACATAATCAGTTGATATGGAAAGAGAACTTTTATTAAAGATGTATTGAAGCTCTTTATCTACCATTCGATTTTTCATTTTGGTTTACATTATCTTATAACTCAAGACATATTCATTGATAGGTTCCTTATTTGATCTTATAAATTTACACATATGACATATTTTTAGTGATTTTGATGGAGAAATGTACTAGAAACTAATCCACTAGGGGTTTTAAATCTTTCACTAATTGGATTGGTAAGTCATATAATTATGTTAAAGCATAGACCTTTATAATCCTTGGAAATAATTTGGTCAAAATTTTATAATTTGAACCATAATCAAGGCATGATAGATAGAAAGATTGGAGATTTTTTTTAGTATCACCATTTCCATCATATAATGTGATCTTGGATGCAAAAAAACTCGTTGGAAAATATGATGAACATAATTTTAACCACCAATTAAAATGATGAATACTGATCTATGAATGTATGATCCAATCTACAAGATATGGCATACACTTGGTTTATAAAAAAAATTACTTAATTAATTATCATCTCAATGTGGATTTATCTATGACAATATGTTGGTACTGTATGTGCAACACTTACTTATTGAATTATATCAATCATACATAAGAACACACTTGTAGAAATGAAATTAAATGAATTGAAAGTACTTGGAAGTAAATTATACTTGCAATAAAATAAATAAATAAAATGAATTGAATTAAATTCATTAGAATATTCCTCTAATACAATAAAAATCATTCAAACTTATTTTAAAAATGTAATAATTAATTATAATACTTAATTGACACGTGTAGAATTCAAAGGATAGAAATAAATAAATCCACAACAATTTTTTTGACTAATTTAATAATCTAGGATATTCAATACAACTGAAACTCCTCCTAAGGGTGCCCTCCTTACTTGGGTTGAGTTCAAATCCTCCTCTTATGTTTTAACACTTCTACTTCGAAATACTTATTCCATTCATGAGCTTATGAAAATTAAATATTTATATAATAATGGTTACAAAGATAATAGTTTATAATAATGCTACTATTCAAACTTAACTTTCCTATTACTTCTTTATTCATGGCCTAAGTCCCTATTGCATAATATACAGAAGTGGCCATTTTCTATTTCCTAATAAAAAATTATAAGAATAAAAAATAAAATTAGGAATAAGTCTAATCTAGGAGAATGTTACTAGTTATGGCTACAAGAAAATAGAACATGGGAAGTTCTATTTGAGAGATAATAATAACATAAGTTCAATCCAATTAGGAAGAATCATTTCCAAATTCCTTCAACCATAGACATCATATTTTGACATGAAATATCTATTCTTAAACTTATTCCATCCTCGGTAGTAGCCTAAAGATAATGTTAGATTCGATAGAGGTCAAGATAGGATATTTTTAGTTGCTATGAGTTCAACATGGAAATCTCCAATTAGCTAAAATCTAATCACTTAGGTTATACATGCTACCATTATCTAGAATACTATTTAACTTCTACAGGATATTACTACCAAAAATTATTGTGGGTTAGTCCTATTTATTCACATTATTTGATCCAATAAATTATAAATAAACAAACATAGTAAAGATAACCACAATTAATATTAATCATAGAGAAAAACTATTTCATTCATATAAACATAGATAGTATATGCACCATATTTGTTAGTTCTTTAATAATAAAATATGTGAAGTATGGCTAAAGAGTTTTAGTAATGGGAGGCTCATATATAGATTTTTAGGGGTTCAAAATACAAAAATTATATGGCTCATCACACCTCACATCTTAATGTGTTACTCTTCTTCGAGAAGCAATATTATATTTCAAAGGTACACAAAAATCTGAACTCAAAGGGTTCAGATGGCCAAGTCCTCTATTTTCCATAGAATCTATGGTGAACCTCCATTTTATATCATCTATTGTTTTACACTATCTCTTTAATTGTTTCTACCCCTATCCATTCTAGAATATAATCCCAAAAAGCTAATGGCTTAAAAGTGATATCCAACAATTTTGGTTCCTTTCTTCTTGTAATTTAAATATAAGTGTGAACAAGATCAATGGTACATCTTATATTACATCTAGATAATGGTTATTTATTATTCAATTCATGTATAAGATATTTCCATCTATTTATGCAAGATCTAAATGTTTCTTTCTCTATTTTGGTTAATAATGTGAGTTAAGTTTTTTGAGTTTCTAATTTCTCTTTCTCAAATTAGGAAGCAACCTCTCTTTTTTTTCATCAAGGAAACCTATCCACGAACAATTTCTTCATGTTAGTATCCTCCCCTCTAATCATCAAAGCAATTTCTTTTTCTTTTTATCTATAATTGATACGTAAACTCTACACTTCTACTTGAAGTGAAAATAGTTTAACTGGATATTTTAATAACTCCCTTTATTAATCATTCAAATTCTTGAAAATTTCAACTGAACTTGCAAAAATGATAGGAGTTAGCAGAAAACATGGTTTTTGGAAAAAATGGATTGAAATTGTCTGTGACTTGTACTTTCATTAACCATTTAACCATTTTAAATAATGTTTTATTATAAATGTTGAAATTTGAATTACTTGCATGAGTTCATTTACTAATTAAAATAAAATTAGCAAACTGAAACAAAAACATGCATCAAATGACAATTACCAAAAACATGAAACGTGATAATAGAGTTCAGTTCAACAATTGATGCCTACATATTTGGGTTCACCAAAGGATTGGAGCATTTCCATTAAGGGAAATTCAAACACCTAGAAATAATAAACAACTTTCCTATAAACTAATATCTCAATGAAAAATTCACCTTCACTATGACTGAATCAATCCCAACACCTTTGAATTTTCTGAGTCTTCATAAACACCTACACAGTCACTCCAAGAGTCCTAAAAATCTCCTCTAAGGTTTTAAAAAATACTCTTCCAATATGAAAATTGGCTAAATAGAGTATTAAGATGGTATATTATGGCTCGATAATGGATAAAAATCCATTAACATAAGCTTACCAAAGCTTTTACAAGGTCTCAACCTCTTAAAATTAAAAAACACAGTCAAAATTTTGTTATCTTCAAATAGAGATTCATTCCTTAAATAACACTTAGACCCTCATAGCACAAGCGGTCAAAGCTTATCTCTTTTATGCAATATGTGTTGGGCTCAAGTCATTAGCCTACTTGGGCACTTAGCTTATCCTTTGACCGCCATTTCTACCATGGGTTTATCCCACATGCATCAGTTTTAGGATAAAACTAGGCTTTAAAAATACTTCAATTGCACTCTTATCATGTGGCTTCAGCCACATAAGATTCCATTTTACTTAGGCTTAGGCTCAGTCTTTCCTTCGAGGCCTCACCACATTACCCACCATAAGACCCCGTGTATTCTACCTTAGACTCAAGCTCAAGCCTGTGAACTCACCAAAGAGCTTGGCTGCCATGTGACTCGATCAAAAATATCTATCATGATCCCTCAAACTGATATCCCTTAGGCTCACCACTTTACTCAAACTTCATGGTGATGAGTCATCGAGCTCTCTAAAGGACTCACCATATGGCTTGATCAATGAACTTATCACACGAGCTTAGTCACTTAACTCCACTTGGCATAAAATGTGACATGGCAAGATGAGTCACTATAGTGATGTGACATGTTGATGATGTGGCATAATCATCAAAGAGGACAAGGCACCCCTCCAAATGAGGTGGTTGAACCTCACTGAGGGCCCCCAATAAGCCAATAATAGGGCCCCTTTTTTTATGAACCACTATTAAAGACTAGAGTAAAACATTGAATGAGCTTTTTTCAAAACTTTTCAATCTACCAAGTGTCAACCTCTGATAGGTCCTCATTCCAAATGTCAAAACAGCATCGAAACACATGCCACATGTTGCATGGCTTCAAGCAATCTCCTGACATTTATAAACCATCTTTAAACAGCCATAATAGGAGCTCCTGAACTCATATTTACATTCTAAAAAATTCACCGGAAAGCTCTCAAAGAGATCTATAGTGTGCCACCATTGAAACTCTAAATTGAAACCATTATTAGAACCCAAATTTTGATAAATAATATTTCAAATCTTAAACCTTTTTATTCTAATTATAATATATTAAGAGAAACCTTTAAGTAAAACATATCCTACACAAAGATTGGGGTTCCATTCCACATTATGGGGGATAACATTATTATGTATATATAATTTACATAATTGAGGTTGTACCTTAAGAGTGCTATTTTTATATATATCAAAAAAATATTGAGGATTTATTACCATTAGTGTAAGATCACAATAAACCCTCATAAAATGAAATGTTAGCCATTACTCTTCAAGGTATATATAATAAACTCATGTAGGTGGTCTACAATTTAATAACTTATCTATTAACCAAACCATCTCTTCTAATTTTCATTATAATTACTTGATTTTTTATGCATCCTTTTGGAATTTATTATCCAATAGTTTTTTCTCTTTCCTCAAATGACCATAATATTTACACTAACTAAATTATGCACTGTAAAAATGATCATTTCCCCTTACATATATTTGAAATAAAAGGAATACTTGGTCTGATTTGTCTATCTATGTATAAATGTATCAACAAACTTCTTAATGGCATTAATATGAATATGATCTTAAGCTACTAGGTTTTTTTTATCATATAGTGTGGGATGGGACTTAGTTAGTATAGCTAGGTCTTATAGCTATGACACCACATCTATCAATGTATCCAAGATATTACCCTATTCAAACATCTTATATTTTCTCCTCAATAAGCTCAATTTTCCTAAGATATTTCTGTAGGGTGACCTATTTAGTTTATTATGGGATTGCAACATTCTTTTATTTCATATTTTTATTACATCTCTTCATCTCCTCTTCCCATATTCCTTTCAGTTAATTACTCTACATGTCCCCTTTCATCTGAATCTATAAATTTAGAATCATGAGAAGTGGATTATTCTTCACTATTGTTGTTAGTTATGGGGGTGATAGGTTATTTGGTTTCCCTTTTATATTCTAATGAACCATCATTAATATGATTTATAATGGTATTTTTTGAATTAGATTTCATTGGTATATTACCTCTTAATCTATGGGACCTCCTATTATAAAATTGTGTATCGTTAACCTTGAGCTTCTTAGTAGGTTTATTAGTTTGAGTAGCCTCTTAATTTTGTGATTAAAATGAGGAAGATATGATTATTAACTTCCTTTTTATTCTTCTTTTTTACATTACACTAGTTTCTACTATAGAATCCTTTTTTTGTTGTATTATTTCTTCTTGACTTGTCTTTGTGTCTTATTATATTACAACTACATATTTTTGTGTTTCTTCTTTTTCATATTGTACTTAAAACATTTACTCTACCTCTACTTATTCACTTGTTTCTCTTACCACCTCCTGCTCATCATCGTATTCCTCCAATGATATTTGTAAAAGTTCTATCAAAGCTAATTTGGTTATCCTACTAGTAAGACATTTATAAATAATGAGATCAATGAGGCAATAATGATATAATGACTTTGGTTTACCTTTTTGATATTCCATTATGTTTAACATACCTATTTTATTATTTTTGGGAAACTAGGGTCTAGTTACTTAACAATAAAGGGTCTAGAATAAATGGAAAATTTTTACAAAATATAGGTTTTAATTAATTTGATTAAATTAATTGCATATAGAAAGAAATAAACTTATATATAAAAATAAGTTAAAAAAATGACTCACGAGTAGGAATCTACTACACATGACTAAGAAGATGGTAGGAACCTAGATCTAGCTTTTATTTTATGAAAGGATAAGAGCACTAGAATAGGACACCCTAGGGTTTGACACTAAGTCCTCTTCTACCACTATTTTCGCTAAAACTTGAGATTTTTGGGTTTTATCCACTATATCTATGTGAACTTATATATGAAAATTTTGTGGCTAAATGTTGATAGATCTCATTGTAGCTCCATTTCAATCACCAAAACCTAGGCCTATTTACACACATGAAACAAACAAATACATCAAAATCATAAGGGGGAAAATTAGGTTAGGGGAAGTATGATCACATGATCTAGAACCACTGTTGTCTTTATTTTTGCCTATATTAACCCTCAAGCTATGTTCTTAGATCAAATGTAGTTTTCCCTTAGGGAACGTGCATAATCAACATGCACAATAGATGTAAGAATGAACTTTTGCCTAGGCCCCTTCTCTATCAAGCAGGAAAGTATATCTGTGATGTAGAATGATAAGTTATACTATTGAATGATTTTAATTATGTAATCTGATAAAGTAGTTAGTGTTATATATAAAATGACTTGTGAAGGTTTTTATATAGAAGACTCTTTATTTTGAATTTGGGAACTTTATTCGGATTTGGCCAACATTGGAAAACTTAAGGATGAAGCTAAGAAAGGGGTTTGGGCTCATTAAGTGAGGTAAATTGACTATTGGGACTCAAAATGACATTAGATAGGAGTACTATAAATGGACAACCTAGGGTCTAACACTATAGTCCAATCCCAATGCTCGAGTCATATAGGCTCAGAACTTGGGGGGATGGAATAAACATGGAAAATGGATGTTGGCTGAGCTAGAATGAGGTTCTATAAGTCTATAAATGAATGGTAATAATCAAAAAGGTGACTCAAGCATGAAATAATACCAAGATGAGTAAAATAAAAGACATATCTAATGTTAGTAAGGCACATATTCTCCAATAAGACTCTCTTATTAAAGGACCATAAAAAGACATGATATGAGTGGTTTCTTTACCAATTTAAGGTTTACGCATTTTCCCCCTTTTAATCTATTGATGTAATGAAATGAAGTACTAGAGTAAAATTAATACAATAAAATGTGTACCTAAACTTACCTATGTTGAGAAAAATGTGTTGTAAAGGGTCCAACTCACTTCTTAGTTAGGGAAGTGCATGGAGAGAATAGTTTCTAAAGAAAGAAAGAATCCCTAAAATTGATGCCCCCTATACTGAATCTGAATGTGGAATCAATGTAACATGGAGAAGGATGGAAATGCTTGCCCCTATGTTGAATATGACTAGAATGAGAAATGATCAGAGGCCTAAAATCCATGACTATCCTTTGTCCCACATAAACTCATGTAATCTAGAATGTGTGTATAGAAAATTATGTTATGTAGAGAAGAATCTATCATGCCCGCTCTTTGAATATATAAATTGAAACTAAGAAATACTTGGAGGCATAAAACCAATGTCTATCATCTATCTTATATAAACCCATGTAGTCTGGGTTTGGGTAATATAATGGACCAACAACTACAGATAACTATGTGGTCCAACATGGTTATAACTTGGGTATAAATGGGTGTAATCTAAAAACTTTGGTAGATGTAAAAGAATAGAATGGCACATATTGTCGTTCCAATATGTATGATATTAAATGATAAAGAATATAAACATGGGTGTAATCTAGTATGTGAGTGATGCATATGTATAATCTAGTAATTTGTATAATCATATGTGATATGATCTATCGTGTCATGCCCCATGTGCAAAAATGGAGATCAAAATACTGTGCTTTACACTATGCCTATAATCTACTATCTAGTCTTGTAACTATGATTTCTTATATGAATCTATATGTGTGAGATGTGTAATAATGTACATGCCTCTAAATCTATTATATGAGTCTAAATATATATTGAAGTCATTATGAATTCATATAATCTAAACCACTATATCTAAATGGTTTGTATATCTATAAAGTGAAGTTATATCCCCTTGAATTTATTAAGTAATGTTGAGTGACCTATGTATTATGAATCACCATATATTTTGATCAATCTAAGCTAAATCTGATTATCTGAATACGGGAGGTGTAAGAACCATGGTCTATCCATCTATGAGAGTGGATGGGTATGTTGGATAAGTGTAGGAATATGAATAGTACGAATGATGCCCCCCAATTAGGGAAAGAGATGATATCTATGATAGAGGAGTTTGAGATAAAAGTGATGACTAATGGAGTAATGTTAGAAACAAGGTTCTTATAGTTTGAATTGATCAAGAAGTTGGTTGATTGATTAGAGTGAGTTTTTTGAAATTAGAATAAATTTTGATTGTTGATAATCGAGGTATATGTCTCAGTGTAAGATAAATATAGAGATGTGTGTGCCATAGTAGGAAAATTAAGTAGTAATAAATAAAAGCTCATGTGATGTCAAAGGTATCATTATCATAATTATGTTGAAATAAATGGTTTAAAAAATTGAGTTATGATGTTCTAGTTATGGTCAAAATGGAAATTTTCTTTAGATGAAAAAATTGTTTGATATAAGAAAATTAGATTGATTTTTTATTCAATTGCATGTTGAATAGTTTGATATTTGGACCTCTAGAGAGAGATATGCTAAGGAGGTGAGCACATGTCATGATCCAGTTTGAGAAGTTGGTAGCCTAGGTTGACGCTGGTGGTGATGTTAGCCTAGTAAGTAGGCTTAATGCTTGATTTTTGTGTAATTTGAAACTTTTTTAAGTGCTTTTTGAGTTGTTCAAATTAGCCTAGGATAATTTTTATAGTTTCAATGATCCTATCTAGGAATCAATGCATCTATCTAGGGTTTAGTGCTACTATATAAGTTCTAACACTCCTATCTACTATTGGTGTCCTTTCTATAATGTTGTTCTCCACTAGGTTTAGTTTTCTAAGATTCTAATTTGTTACATGTTGTATATCTTAGCTATTTACATGGCATGGCTAATTGATATATATGATATTCTTTGGTATTTTACAAGGTGAGGTATGGATGAGATATTTATGTAAAGGTTAGGTGATGGAGATATTGAGGATGTTACCATTATCTACTAATGAGAAAGCTATTATGGATAGGGTAGGGTTGGGTCATGTGTGTGACCTACGCATAGTGCAGTGGGATATGTATTTTATTATAGCCTTATGTGAGATGTGGAATGTAGATACATGTAATTTCTAGCTTCTTATAGGGAATATTATTATGACTTTAGAGGATGTGTATCACATTTTGCATTTATCAATTAGTGGATAGCATGTGACATTATAAGATGACATGGGTGATGATGGTATTGATCATGCATCCTTGTATTTTGTTGGTGTGCCACTAGGTATACATAAAAGAGGTAGTTATAGTTATTTACTATTATTAATTAATGTATAATTGAGTGTTTCAGGCTTGTGTAAGTGGTTGGACATGTTTTTGGCCTCATTTTTTGTAGTGGATGGGAATAGAGTGTGTATTGCATATAAGATGCATAGGATTATTCACAGCATTAAGGTGTATGACACTATTTTCTTATGGGGTAGGAATATGCTTGCCCACCTATAAAGGGATATTTATAAGTTTATAGAGGAGGCATTCAGTGGTGGTGTGAGTGTAACTACCTTATTGTATTATTGGGATTATGAGCATAATGCAGTTGTGTGACCAATTAGGTTACTTAAGCTAGAGTAAGCACCACCACAATGATTTAGGGAGCGGTGGCTGAGTACATTGGCTATTCAATCTCCTAGGATAGACCATTATAAATGAGTTTTAGATAGATTAGTGGCTCATGATATTATATGGAGGCCTTATAGAGGATTCCCTAGTTGGCTTGAGGATGGAATATAGTTATGGTATATGAGGGTTAGGTATTGGATACATAACCACTGGGTTAGAGTGTATGAGTTCTTTTAGTATGATCATGTGACTAGATAGTTTGGGGTACCATAAGATGTTCCCCCTATAACATGGGTATGGGTGAGGAGTACATGGGCACCAATAAGGATAGGATCTCATGCGAAGCCTACATAGACTGAGTTATCACCATTACCTTTGTATGCATGAGATGCAACTATAAATATTCTAGTTATAGATGATGTTGTATGTACAAAATCATATACCACATGGTGCGATAGGCATGGATGGGCTAAATTAAATCTTATTGATGGTGGGGATGCTCCTGAGTATGAGGATCTTATATCGATCCAGATGATGGAAGGTAAGTAGAAATTATATTTAAACAATGTACAAGTTTGTGATTATTTATATTAATTTCAAAGAATATATCTAATGTAATTTTATACTTTGTGTGTAGATGGAGTGGGAAGTTTTCAAGAGGAAGCATAGGCTGGTACAGGGAGTGGAGATGATGAGTACTGAGAGACCATGATTGAGTCAACACTTTGAGAGATTACACAACATGTACCTAATGACGTTATGGAGGAGGGTTTGATATATAAAGTGATGGCTACAAATGATGTTTATTCTCATTTTTTTATAGAGTTTCTATAGTGATAGTTTCATATGTTAGGGTAGTTGGAGAGAGAGATGAGTTGAGGGTTGAGCTAGATAGGCATAAGATGCCTCTACCAGATTATGGTTCTATGATCATGAGGATCATGGATGAGTATACATATCTTCAACGATGATTTATTGACTTATGTGAGGATCATTGTTAGATATTGAAGTGAAAGACTCATCATAAGAGGCATTTAGAAGCTTGAGGAGGTGAAGGGCCATTGAGTTCTAGAGTGGATTATGGGACTAGTACTAGTGGGGAGAGAGAGACTAAGAGTGAGGGCACGATTCCCATTGATGATTGATTGTACCTTGATATGATGTATATGTTTTGAAATATTTGTGATATATACGGATATTATTTTGATTTTGACTCATGTGTATTGTGTTACGGGATTTGAAGTATGTTGTTATACTTATTTGTAAATTATTTATTTACAAATATGAATTTACATTGAAGTTAATATTTTATATGTTTTGTGAAATGTTTGTTTGGGATGTGATTTGATTATTTGAGTGTTATGTTGGTTTTGATTTTGAATCATATGTAAGTGATGAATTTATTGGATATGTAATTGATAAATTATTTTGATAAAGTAAATTGGTCTAAGATTGGTAAAATAGGATATTGGTAAGGTCAGGAGTTCGATAATCTAGTTTGGTTGGGGATGGCTATTTAGTACTAGGAATGTGGTTAGTATAAAAGGGGATGTAATATATCATTATTTTACAAATCACATCCCAAAAAGTGGATCAATAATGCAAAGGATAGCCTTTTAGATCCATCAACACCCACTAAGTGAAGTTATGTAATCATGCATATGCTAATCAATGTTTGGATTGTGTGTCTAATCCCTTTAAGTAGCTGGCTCAAGAATACAAAAGCTTTCCCTTTGGCTCCATCATTTCCCCATGAAGTGAAGCTATGAAGTGGTGCTAGTATGAATGTGTGTTGTATATATATCTAAACCTTGTTGGCTAACTAAAAAAGTACCCATACTACTCATCTTGTGTAGGAACATATACTATATCTGATACTATTTGATGTGGACTAACTATAGTTATGAATGGAGACTCTAGCAAATGTAATCTTACTAGATGTGTAACTAAGTTTGTATGTTATGAAGAAGTCTCATCTATTCATAATCATAGTGTATTGTTACATGAAATAACACCCTATGGCTTCTATTATGATGAATATGACTGAGCAATAGATTGAGATGGAACTATAACCTATGATGGGGGCTCATCTAATATTAACAATAGCAAGTTCATACATGAGATAGGTCCTAAAAAAATTTCTCATAGTTAATATCTTTCTAGAGTAATACTCTATGATGTGGGTTCATCTAATCCTAACCATAGTGGGTTGCTACATGAGATAAGACCCAAAAAACATAGCTATAGTGAATATCTCTTTAGAGCGGTACTCTATGGTGGTGATTATGATTGTGTTGGATATGTATATGGAATTTCACTATGTACTCATCTAACTATATGGATTTTGAATCATATGTAAGTGAAGAATTTATTGGATATGTAATTGGTAAATTATTTCGATAAATCAAACTAGTCTAATATTGGTAAAATAGGATATTGGTAAGGTTAGGAGTTGGATAATCTAGTTTGGTTGGGGATGGCTATTTAGTACTAGGAATGTTGTTACTATAAAAAGGGGATGTAATATATCATTATTTTACAAATCACATTCCCAAAAGTGGATCAATAATGCAAAGTATAGCCTTTTAGATCCATCATCACCCACTAAGTGAGGTTATGTAATCATGCATATGCTAATAAATATTTTGAATGTGTGTCTAATACCTCTAAGTAGGTGGCTCAAGAATACAAAGGTTTGCTCTTTGGATCCATAATTTCCCCATGAAGTGAAGCTATGAAGTGATGCTAGTATGAATTTATGTTGTATATCTATCTAAACCTTTCGAACTAACTAAACAAGTACCCATACTACTCATCTTGTGTAGGAACATATACTATATCTAATACTATTTGATGTGCACTAACTATAGTTATTAATGGACACTCTACCAAATGTAATCTTACTAGATGTGTGACTAAATTTGTATGTTATGAAGAAGGCTCATCTATTCATAATTATAGTGTATTGTTACATTAAATAACACCCTATGGCTTTTTTTATGATGCATATGACTAAGCAATAGATTGAGATGGAACTATAACCTATGATGGGGACTCATCTAATCTTAACCATAGCAAGTTGCTACATGAGATAGGTCCTAAAAAACCTACTCATAGTTAATATCTTTCTAGAGTAATACTCTATGATATGGGTTCATCTAATCTTAACCATAGTGGGTTGCTACATGAGACAAGACCCAAAAAATTTAGATATAATGAATATCTCTTTAGAGCGGTACTCTGTGGTGGTGCTTGTGATTGTGTTGGATATGTATAAGGAATTTCACTATGTACTCATCTGACTATATCGATTTTGAATCATATGTAAGTGAAGAATTTATTGGATATGTAATTGGTAAATTATTTTGATAAAGTAAATTGGTCTAAGATTGGTAAAATAGGATATCGATAAGGTCAGGAGTTGGATAATCTAGTTTGGTTGGGGATGGCTATTTAGTACTATGAATGTTGTTAATATAAAAAGGGGATGTAATATATCATTATTTTAAAAATAACATCCCCAAAAGTGGATCAATAATGCAAAGGATAGCCTTTTAGATCCATCATCACCCACTAAGTGAAGTTATGTAATCATGCATATGTTAATCAATGTTTGGACTGTGTGTCTAATCCCTCTAAGTAGGTGGCTCAAGAATACAAAGGTTTGCCCTTTGGCTCCATCATTTCCCCATGAACTGAAGCTATGAAGTGATGTCAGTATGAATGTGTGTTGTATATCTATCTAAACCCTATTGGCTAACTAAACAAGTACCCATACTACTCATCTTGTGTAGGAACATATACTATATCTGATACTATTTGATGTGCACTAACTATAGTTATGAATGGAGACTCTACCAAGTGTAATATTACTAGATGTGTAACTAAATTTTTATTTTATAAAGAAAGATCATATATTCATAATCATAGTGCATTGTTACATTAAATAACACCCTATGGTTTTTGTTATGATACACATGACTGAGCAATAGATTGAGATGGAACTATAACCTATGATTGGGGCTCATCTAATCTTAACCATAGAAATTTGTTGCATGAGATAGGTCCTACAAAACTTTCTCATAGTTAATATCTTTCTAGAGTAATAATCTATGATGTGGGTTCATCTAATCTTAACCATAGTGGGTTGATATATGAGACAAGACCCAAAAAACTTAGCTATAGTGAATATCTCTTTAGAGCAGTACTCTACGGTGGTGATTGTGATTGTGTTGGATATGTATATGGAATTTCACTATGCACTCATATAACTACAGTGATATATGTAAAATTATCTCTCTGTAATGGTTTCCAAAACTTCTAAATAGGTGTAATAGGAGATCCCTTATGAGGCTCTATCCTAAAACCTATATTATTCTCACAATGGGTGATTGATGATTCCTATAAGGGAATGTCCTAGGATGATTTATCTATAGAGGAATGAGGTATAGGAATAAATGATGGATGAAATCTTGGTGCCCCTTATGTAAATGCTATAATTCCATTACCAACACATTTATTAATTCAATATCTAGGTTCATAATAATCAGTATCTCTATGCCCATGGATACGATGTTAGTTATAAAAGGGTTGTTGTGGTTGTCTATGTAAGAGATATGGATCTCATCTATGAGTAGAAGGTAATGTGATTAACCTCCTATCTAGTAGTGTTGATAATGTGACACATGGGCTATACTATTCTATATCAAACTGCAATGGTGCATTGTTGTTATTATCTATAGTGCATACTATAGGTTGTGCTCTAGAGACTAGCTCTCTATTCTTAACTGGTTGATTTTCTAGTTTTGGTCTCCTAACTTTTTTAGGACATGGTAGATGATGAGTTTTAAGAGAAATATATGGAGATACTACTATGAAATCTAGATTAATGTGATCGATTGAATCTACCTTAATCAATCCCAATTTATTTTCTAAGGCTAAAATTGTATAGCACAAGTGCCTAAAAGAGGACTCTATTTGATATAATAGATGGTCAATGAGAGGTTGATGAATCCCCTTAATAAATATACATTGAATCTCTAAATTTATTGGTTTATATATCAATCCTAACATATGCTTCTTAAATCAGAAGATATAATCACTAAGTGGATCTAAAGTATTTTGATACAATGTGGCAAGTTTCTCATATGTAACATGAGGGACTATGTTTTTTATGCAATTTCTAAGAAATTCATCCTCTAAGTCATCATATGTGTGCAAGGAATGAACAAGGAGTAAATGAAATAACCACTATTTTTCTTGCCCCACTAATGTTTGCTCGAACACTTTCAGTAGAATCAAAGGACTTGTATGAGATGGTAAAGCCTTCTAAAAGGCCTGTAGGTTTATGAATGGATCTCTAGTTCCATCAAATGGAGGCAATGATGTTATCTACAAATGCTTAGGAAATGAAGCTTTTATAGATGTCTTCAAAATAGGGTTACCATGTAAATCATTGGCATCAATCCAAGACTCATAAGCCTTGTTTTCCAAGGTAAGGAGATGTAGTTGGTGTTGTAATTTACCTATTATATGCATCAAATAAATTATCTCTTGGGATGGTATATTAGCATCTTGAAGTGGTTCATTTAATCATTAAATTTGATCATTCATTTTAGTAATGGGAATGCTACATTTATCAATTGGATCAAAAAGAGGTGGTGTGCTCACTTGAATATTGGGAGTAATGGTAACTTGGACCTTACTATAGGGATGTGGGATACCATTATCTTTGAGTCAAGAGAAATAATTGGTTTCTACTATAGTGATGGGTGGCTTGGGAGATTCATTAGTATATTTATGTTTTAGTGAATTTCATTCTATTTGAGTAGAAGATGTGATGTTTTAGATTAAGGTAAAAGCAGGTTCTGAAGGGACCTCAAAACCCTTTAACAGAATCAAGAAAGATAAAGCATTAACAACCACCAAGAAAAACATTCTTGAAACCTACTAAAGAACAATATCAACATCAGGTTTTACAAGGACCTGAAACCACAAACATAGTCCAATAAAAGTACATAGGTTTTATAAGGACCTGAAACCTCATCAAAACCAGGTTTTACTACCTAAGCTTACAACATAGGGAAAAGAATTCTAAAAAATATTTCTCTTTAGCATTCTACCCTAACCAAAAATGTAGGTTGCCATTGCAAAAATGACACACAAGCATTTTTTGTGACATTAAAGATCCGTAAAATACCTTTGGTTTCTCTATCACTTTGATTTGATGGAGACACCATCAGATCCAAAAATAATGATGGTCATAGTCATATCAAGAAAAAGGCCATGCTCCACCATGCCCTTAAACCCTAAAAACATGAATAGAGCAGGCACCCAGGTTCAATCCAACAACCCCAAGAACACAAAGTCAAAAGAGTTGCTCGCAAATGGTAGCCATCAAAATTTTCATTTGTAGGGCTACCAATTGATTCCCATGGTGTCCGACATGCCATTCACCCTTAGCACCAACATGGCATGGGTAGATCCACCCCCGATACAGAGGCCTTTAAGACTAGGCTGTAGAAGACCTTGCTTGTACGACCCGCCTCAAAAGGGTTTACCAAAACTGGTAGCCTACCAAGCTACTTTGTCAACTTCACCAACTCAAACGATGCTTCCATTTGATTAGAAAATGCATAGAGCCCATACTCATCAATAATTTGTAACCACCTAACATCCCCAAGCATGGCATGCACAATTCACATGGCCTCCACCACGTTGTCATTTCGACTGCCCTCAGTCTTAACCAATGCATGGATTTGATACCTAGTTTATGGATCTGGAGCCAGGCACCATGGACTTTTACGAACATTGGTCTTGAAGACATTAGCCCAAGCTAGGGTTTGGGGGGCTGCATAGACGTGACCCCCCCTGTGAGGCTTCATAGAAGATGTGATATTATCATTAACATGTGTATGATTTGAAATAGAATTATGCATAGAAGTGTAAACAATATTTGGTAGTTAATTTTGTTTGAGAGGAAGAGTGAGAAACATGAGATGAATTTTCTTCTTCACTATGTACATAGTAATCATCATCATTTAATGCATTATCATAAATAAAATATTATTCACAGTCACTCTCATTTTCATATTCACTATCATACTCATTATCACTTCCATTGTCACCAGGGAGAGGTGTAAGAGAAGAATTTAATTCTTTTCTAATATCCAATAAATTATCGTGTGAAATTGGAATATTATGGGGATCTATGTTGTCCATGGATGGAATGTGTGCATTATTTTCAATTGAAATATGGGAAGTAATAGTAAGAGAGTTATCATTTAGACATTATTTTCATAAGGTAGAGTTGAGAACATGAGATCTATCATTTGAACTATGCATTGGAAATTTCATTCTATTACATTTATATTGTTGTAATTTTAAAAAATAAGTAGTGAGAGAGAGAGAGAGAGAGAGAGAGAGAGAGAGAGAGAGAGAGAGAGAGAGAGAGAGAGAGAGAGAGAGAAGGTTCACATGGAATAAAATTATAACTAATAAGAGGTTCACTTGGAAGTACATGACTAATTTTTTTCTTTGGTGTATTGTGCATAAGAGAATGAGGTGAAAAATTATTTTATTTAGAAGAGGGAATAAAATAGATAGGTTTGAGAGCAGAAGATGCATCTAATTTTACTTCACTATTAGTTTCACATGTATCATCATATTATTCATTAAAAAAATATTAATTATCTTCAATGTAAATGATATCATTTTCTGCATTTTTAGCTAATGTGTGATTTTTCAAATTTATCCATTCATTGTCATAATTATGAGAAAAAAATAGAAATCAATCTATGGGATGAGAGGAAAGAAGTGCCTTAATGGAAATTTTATTTCTTTCACCAAAGATAATATGTAAAAGTACTATTAATGAAATAAATGTAATAATAACTACTAACATAGATATTTTTAAAATATTTTTGATACTCCAAATAATTTGCAAAAAAATATAGAATATTTTTCTAAAAATTATAAGGAAGAGTCGGGGTTTGAGGACGTAGTTAGGAAATCTAGGGTTTTTGGCTAGGGTTTTAGAATTTTTGAAAATTATGGTAATAATTTAAATTATAAAATAATTTTAAATAAGATAAATTCACAAAAAATTATATAAAATTAAAAAAAATTAAAATTAAATTTTTGAAAAAAATAACTGAGTATAGAGAATTTGAAAATATTTTGGACACTCCAAACAATTTGGAAAACTTCCAAAATATTTTTCTAAAAATTGTAAAGAAAGAAGGCTTGGGGTTTGAGGACCTAGTTTGGAAATCTAGTTTGGAATATAGGTTTTGATCAATTTTATTAAATTAATTACATATAGAAAGAAATAAACTTATCAATAAAAATAGGTTGAAGTGAATGACTCTAGATTTATAATCTAATACACAAGACTAGGAAGATGTCAGGAACCTAGATCTGGCTTTCATTTATTTAAAGGATAGGAGTGCTAGAATAGGATACCATAGGTTCTAATGCTATAGTCCTCTTCTCATTTATTGTCCCTGAGACCTAAGTTTTTTGGGTTTTGTCCATTGTCTCTGTGTGAGCTAGTATATGAAATTTTAGGGGTTTAATGATGATATATATCATTGTAGGTCTATTTCAATCTCTAAACCCTGGGTCTATCTACACACACAAAAGAAAAAAATACATCAAAATAATAATGGGGTGAAATTGGGTTAGTGGAAGTATGATTGCATGATCTAGAACCCCTAATATCCTGATTGTTGCCTACATTAACCCTCAAGTTAGGGTCTCATAAAAAACTTAGTTATCCCCTAGGGAACATGCATAATCAACATACATGATAGATGTAATAATTAACTTTTACCTAGGCACTTCCTTAATCAATAATGCAAGTCTATTTGTGATGTAAAATGTTGAGATATACTATTGACTTATTTTAATTATATAATGTGCCAAAGCAGTTAATGTTAGATATAAAATGCCTTATGGGGTCCTTTATATAGGAGAATCTTTATTTTGAATTTGGAAACTTTATTTTCATTTGTCCAAAATTTTAAATATTAATTATGAAGCTAAGAAATGGGATTGGACTCATTAAATGAGGTAAATTGACCATTGGGACTCAAAATGACATTAGATAGGAGCCCTGGAAATAAACACCCTAGGGTCCAACACTATAGTACAATCCTAACACTCCTATCTTATATCCTGAGAACCTATGGAAATGGAATAAGCATGGAAAATAGATCTTGGTTGAGTTAGAATGAGGTATTATAAGTCTATAAATTATTTTTAATAATAAAAAAGGTGACTCAAGCATGAAATAAGACCAAGATTAGTAAAACAAAAGACATAGCTAATGTGAACAAGGCTCATATTCTCTAGTCAGAGTCTCCTATGAAAGGAATATGAAAAGACATGATATGTGGGGTTGCTTGACCAATTTCAGGTTTATACAATACCTTTTCTTTTTTTTGGCATATTTATCCTTATGTTGCACCTTAAGTGTCTGAGAAATTTAAAATGAGTAAAATATGACATTGACTATCTCCCCTCAAAGTAAATTATTTGAGAATGAATAAAGAAACTTGCAACCATACCTAAGGTAGTGAGAAGCATATAATTTCATATTAAGAGTAGGTTAAATTCTCATTCCCTTCATATAATATTTCTCTCTTTATATTAGCATTATCTCTTTAATCCCATAACTCTGTTATTCGAAAAAGACAAATAACTTGGATTATGAAATTTTGTTAAGCCTTATCTATAGTATTTTCATAATAGTCTTATTTTATTCAAATGTGCTATAAAATCCCTATCAAACCTCCTAATAATAACTAGTTAATTTCTCAAAGTATGATAACCACCTTGCATCTTTGAAACCAATTAATATAATGGGTTGATATCTATGGTTCCCTTAGGATATAATATCCTCCCATTGTGGCTTAAGGATATTTGTATAAAAACATATTTAGGATGGTTTTTAAGGTGTGTTAAGATAACAATCCATTTGTCATTTTACATGAAGGCCATCAATAACTTTAATCTTGCTCATTATGATTACATAAGTCAAGTTGTGTTGTGTTGCATGCTATAAATCATTAATTTATCTTAAATGTATTTATGGAAACCTCCCTCAAACTATCTTAACACTTACCTTCAAGTGAAGTATATAATATCATATATGTGAAACAAAATGGGTAATGGATAATAAAATCAAAGTACTAGTGGTGAGATAACAAGGTTTATGTGATATAAAGGTTGATGGGACCAGTATCCAAAGTTGATTTTGAATTGAAATGACATATGCTTGTAGTAATAATGTCACACATAATTTTAAATTATAACATAATTATTACCACATTTAAATAATTAATTAACATTACCTTGGATAAAAGAGCAAGTTTACCTCAACTTTATGGGAAAATTCATTATGTAAAGCTATGTAGACAATGTGAGGGAGTGGTACAAATGGAAGACATAGAAGAAGATTGATTGCATCATGATGAAGTGTGTGAAAATTTTGATTATAATTATGTTAAAGTTATGATGTTTATGATGGTGACATACATAGATAATTTATTAAAATTCATAATCATGTAGTAGGTTATTCATGTTAAACAAGAACTTATACTTATGGCACTATGTGTAATTTTCACCAGAATGATGTGAAATCAGTGATAATTTCCACATAATTGCCTCATTATTTCATCATCCTTGATAACCTCATAATAATTTTATAATATGTATAATGTGTCTTATATTAGCTATAGGTCAGATCATAGTAACCTAATTAGCATCTTTTAGCAACTAAACTTGTATCTTATAGCAAAAAAATTCAAATTAAGGTTTCTTTGAAATGGATAAAACAATTGTATAAGTTGAAAAAAGGGATGATGACCAAGAGGGAGTTTGGAAAAGACATTTTTTATTTATTTTATTTTATTTTCTATTTTTTCCTCCTTAGATGGTTACCTCTCTGATTTTCCATCAAAGTTTTTTTAATATAGATATTGGCAAAATAGGGACTGATTTTGTAGTCAACATCTATCAATAATGCCTAGAATTTTTCATTCTTTTTTTTTTTTTTTTTTTTTTAATACTTTTTTAGCCCTAAATGATAAAATAAATAACTTTATCAATCAGAGTGTTTATACATACTATATATAACCAAATAAATTTTTGGTGGAATAGTCTAAAACAAGGTGATCACCCTTTGCTAATAGAGAGAAAGGGTATACTACAATATCCTACTAATGTAGAAACAAGATCTCTAAAATGTTGAGAGGAATATGAGGCATGTCCACCTAGAATTTTCATGTGAATATCTCCTTGTTAATAATATTCTTTAAAATTTGATCCTATGAATATTAAATAGTAAGTGAAAATGTACACAATCAATGGTGTGTATCTTGATAGCTCCATTCTAAAATAAATTCTTTTATTTCATAAGGTCCAATATATATAGTTATAAAATTTACCTTATGACATTTATACTTGAAATAAAAAAGTAGAGCCTAATCTCTTAGATAAAATTCTCATGTCTTGTTGTACTTGTAATTCCATCTTATCCTTTACTACTACATTACTTCAATATGATGCAATTCCTCTCTTTATAGTTCATCCAAATCATTCAGATGTATGACTATTTCCTTGTATGTTTGTAATAAATCTAATCCAATTTTTAATGTTGTCCTCAAATTTTTTGTGCTCAAATAAGATGGGGAGTACAATCTTCTTTCCATAGACTAATTCATATGGGGTGAGGCCAGTTGTGATATTCCATGTAATTTTGTATAGCTACACTTATTTATGAATACTATCCTCACAATATTTATGGTCCACATTAAATATTTTAATGAGGATATTATCCAATTCCCTATTTGTAACTTTTACCTATCCATTAGATTGAGAATGGTATGGGGTGGATTTATTTTCCCTGATTTCATATTCTTGAACAAGGGTAGTTTTGAGATCATATTTAAATTTATTCCCTTGATTTTTAATAATATCTTATGGTAATATATATTAGATGATACCTTATTCATACACATATTCTTCAAATTTCTCATCTCTTGCATGGGTTAATCATTTCACCTCTTCCTATTTAGTAACATAATCTATACAAACCAATATGTACACTTTTTTTTATTGGATTTAGGATCTATTGATCCAAAAATATCAAGTCCCCACTTATCAAATAATTCTAAAACTAATTGAGGCTAAAGTGGAACCTCATCTGAACATGTGGGTTTCCCCATATATTGGATTTGATCACACTCGTGGGTATATTCAAATGTATCCTCATGAAAAATATGAAAATAGTATCCTTAAGTTAAAATCTTTATGAAAATCCTCTTTATATTAAAATGATCCCCACAGGGTTTATCATGACATACTATAAGGATGACAACAACCTAATATTCATATATACATTGATGCATGACAAAATTAGGTCTAGTGACAAAATGATATCCAAAAATCCATGAGTATGGGCTGACTTTTTTGACCAAATTATGCCTTTAATTTGGAGATAAATGTTGCAGGAATAATCATGTAGCTAAGTAATTATCAATGTCTACATCCAAGGAGTGTTAGAGGTAAAAATATCTTCATTAGGAAATGAGTCATATGCTATTAGACTTTATTCATCAAATTGTAAACATGATAAAAAAGACTACAACTACATTATGATTTCATAGTATATATACAATATTAATATCAAACTCCTTTATAAAAATCAACCACCTAATTATCCTTATAGTGGATGTAGGTTTATTCCTTAAATAACTTGTTTATACATAATTAGTATAGATGAAAATCATATAACTAGTAGTTTAATGTCTAAACTTGATAACATATAATAAAATAATGAATTACTATTTTATTACCATATAGTTTAACTTAGCACCTTGAAGGCTTTTGATGATTAATTATATGACAGAGTTGAAGGATTATTCCTTCAGAGTAGGGACAAATATTAGTGTCGTATCATAAGTGTATGTATGGATATGAAAGGTAAATGTCCAATTAGGACCTATCAATATGGTATTTATTATTAATATATCTTTGAGTTCTTGGAAAATTGTTTGACCTGCACTAATACAAATAAAATCAACATCCTTAGAAATTAAAAAAAATAAAGGTGCTGAATTTTAATGAAATATTTAATGAATCTATAGTAATAAATAACATTTCCTAAGAAACTTATAATGTACTTTTCATTTAGTATAATTGGTAAGTCCTTGATTATGCTAATTTTGGTAGGATTTACATTAATAACTACAAGTGATAAGTGGTGTCCTAATACAATACCTTAGTCATCAACATGTAGCATTTTTCATAAATTAGGAACATCTTATTGTCTTGATACCATTAAAAGACTTTATCAAGGTTTTATCGGGCTTAATCATATGTTTCCCCATATACTATGAATTCATCCATGTATATTTCAACATAATCATGGGATATATTGGAAAATATGCTTAAGACATCCCTTTCAAAGGTGGTTAAAACATTGCACAAACTAGATGGAAGTACACCATATTTATAGGTACCCCAAAAACATGTAAATGTAGACTTATCTTGGTCCTTGGGATCTATTCTAATCTGATTATAGCCACTAAATCCATCAAGAAAGGAGAAGTACTTCTTTCTTGCTAATGTGTCAAGAACTTGATAAATAAAAGTTAGAGAAAAGTGATATTTCATCATAGTTGAGTTCAATTCCATATAATCCACACATATACACCATTTATCCTACCTTGTAGGTATATTAAAAAGGGGTGAAACCCATTTACTATCATAAATACGATAAATACACCTTGCATTTAATAGTTTTTATAACTCAGGTTTGACTATGTCTTTGACAACATTCTTCATTCAACATTATCATTAGTGAGTGGGTTTACAATCTTAATTAATGTAAATATGGTAGGTACATAAATCTAGATAAATTCATTACATATCATGATAATCTAAATAAAAATTTGTTTCATGTTTTTGGAGCATGGTGACTAGCTTGCTTTCTTCTTGAGGTTCTAACTAATTGTTGATATTCAGGGGTTCTCTTGGAAATGTTTCCACTCTTTTGAATATAGATAGAATGGATTCTAAATTATCATATAGTGGAGGATAAATGAAATGGTGTGGTAGTAGTTGATGAAAGGTCCATCTATCTCTTCTATTATCAGAGGGACCAACATCAGGGAGAATATTTATGAGATAACATGGTATACATTACAATATACTATCTATTTATGAACCCTCTGGATAGATGTTTTTAAAGATATGAGAAAGCATTGTGTCTTCTTTTTGGTTTCTTACGGATATACTATTATCAAGTGTGTATAAAGTATGCAATAAATATTGTTCCTCATCAACCTATTCTACACATGGAGGTTGTTCTTCTTCATATGAAGGTTAGGAATTTGGGTATAACACTAATTTATTAATTGCATTGACATTTGAAATCATCATGTTTCTTGATATAAAAATAGTAAAATCATCAACTATAAATATCCATGATCTTCCTAAGATAATTAAATATCTCCCTAGCTTATTATTATATTATAGGATGATGAAATCAACTAAATATTCCCATAGATCCATAAATTTGAATAAATCTTAAATCATTACTTCTAGTTTGTCTATGGATCCATGAGCCATTTTTAGAACTGTAAGTGTTAGGTGAAGTTGTTCTAGTCCATGTTTATGCATGGTTTCCATATTCATGACATTAAAGGTTAATCCTAAATCAATAAATATATTAGGTATCATCTAGCTATTAATGTTTAAATTAACTATATGGATATTGAGATCATAATACTTAGGCAGAACCACATTAACTAGCATGATGTTTGTAAGTTGTCCAACTACATAGTCTTGGGATCCTTCCTTTTAAAATTGAGTTTATTTAAACATAGTTCATAGACACTTTGGTGTATATAGGTACACCTTTTATGGCCTAAAATTTTTGTATATTGACACATCATTCAATTATCCTAAGAAATAAAAATTAGGTTCTAAATTATGATGTTAAATGTTCAACATTTTAAGGAAATGAGGGGTTTTAGGCACTTCTTATGTTGTAGTGAAACTTGGTTTAGGATTAATAGTGGGTTTGAATGGTTATGGATTAGTATGGGTGCTTATAATATTCTTAGGAGGTTCAATGATCACATGTGGGGTGGGTTTTGGAAGGACACGTCCTAAATGAAGGTGGAATTCATTTATATCCATATTTTAGGTTGAATATTTCATTATTTTAGTGGTTTTTATTGCTTGAAACAACTTATTTTGAAGGTTTGTTATAGGTTATATGCATAGTTGTGGTTTTGTATTTGGCATCAAATATGGTTATTATTATTGCTAAATAAATTTAGTTAGGGAATCTGACATTTGGTTTAATTAGGGTTGGTTACTCCTCCATTGTTGATGCCATGAGTTAGAGGGATGGGACCATTTTTTATTATAATTTTGAGTTTGCCAAGTATAGTTTTGTGAGGGTTATATTTGCTAATTTAGGTTTTTTCAAGGCTGAGTTTGGGATGGATGCCAAATACTTAGGGATGGGACATTTAATTGTTATCAATTATGGTTTTTGGGTTATATTTCTATCTAAGAACATTGTTTATAATTAGGAAAAACTTAAAAAATGAGAATTTGAAAATGAAAAGTTTGGTGGCATACCTTGATTATTAGGCCTACGAGGCCATTGTCTTCATTGTGGTATGTAGAAATTTTGATCTTCTTAATCATCAATTTCATGTAAATATATTGTCTCAAGATATTCCTCAATTATGATGGTCATTTTCACTCTAATATCTTGACATTTACAATCTACTTTTTTCTTTGTATAGACTGGACAAAAAATCAACAAAGCTTGCTTTCTTTATTCTTAATTTTTCCTTGTGTGCAATGTATCCAATTGAGTATACATATGAATAATGATATCTTCCTTTAAATCATATATAAATTTTATTACCTCATTTTTTTAGAGTCTATTTTAAGTTGATGAAGAAATTATCTTTATAATATGAGTTTTGATCATTACTGATCTTAAGCAACTCCTGCATAGAAGTGCTACTCATCAAATGATATTGTTGAGATATCTCGTCCACTTATCAATTCCAATGCCTCTAAAAAATATTATATATATCATTTCAATAATATTAATTTGATTTATTCTCTATCCATTATAGTTTTTTTGGTTTTTTAGGCTAAATATAAATCATTCCATGTAGTCTTCTAGTGATTTATCCTCCTTTTATGCCATCTGGAAGATGTCATCTCTCTTATAATTCCTTCCTTGAAAATAATATTAATATTTTGAAGTAAAATTTTCCTTCATTTCCTCCTAAGTGTATATTTCATAGTTACCTAGTCCCATTAATCATCTAAGGGATGTATCCTTGAGTGTTTCCATAAATAAATTTAACTTTAGAACATCTTCATTATATAGATACAACATAAGACATCAAACTCAAATAATAATTTATCTAGATCCTAAATTTCCTTTCCCATAAAAATAATAAATATTTAATGAGGTATATTATTCATACATGCATTTCTCCCTAGGGTTTGGATGGTAAATTTGAAATTTACAAACTCATTGGCAGTGTTCTCTTCTTAATGGTCCACAGAAAATGTACATACTTTGTGTAAACTAGAAGTTTTTCACCCACTTTTATAATTTTATGTAGATATACATCATTCTCTACTATTCTCATGACTATGACTCTAATAATTACAACCATCTCTCTCTCCTACACTCACTTTTAACTATCTACTCTTCTTCTTTCACTCTCTCTCCTAGTTATGTTTGCTTAAAACTCTCAAATCCTTTTCTATACTCTTTTGAAACATATTTTAGCATTATATATGATTATTTTATCATATATGACTCTAAATGATGAAGAGGAATCCTAATGAACACTCATTATTAATTTTCACTTCTTTTATGTCAACTTGTTCATTTTTTACCAAGGATCATAATCTCAAATGATCAAAACTTTATTCAATGTTACTTGAATAAATGAAGATTATTGGGAGAATTTACATTATCACTATACCCTTCTTTGACTTTCTCACCAAACCACACAACATTTAAGCACAACTCTTCAATCACTGATTACTTCTTATTCTTGTTCTCACTCTCTGGTAGCCTTTTTTAGGCCTTTTTCGTTGGTATAGACAATTGAAGACTAATATTGAGAAACTAAAATGATATTAAAGTACCCCATATCCTCTAATTCCTCTCCACAAGTTTTATTAGCCCAAATTCACACCTATATGTACTTTGCATCCCCTATTTAGACCTAATTAGGTCTCCTTTACCATGTTTTACATAGAGTCATCCTAAACCATACACATTAGTACCATACACATATAAAACCTTAAAAATATGTTAGGATACAAAAAAATAATACAAATAACAAATTTTTGTGTTATTTGACTAGTGTAATCTCTCACTACTTCAATTTTAATTCCTAAATACTAGTACAGGGTTTTCATTGTCTGCAATGGCCTGAGAGGCTTTAAATTTGGATTCAATGAATCTTTATTGTTTTAATACCTTTATAAGACATCATTAATACTTTAACAACACCAAAAATCATTCAAAATAATGGTTTCACAGTATTATGTTAACACATTCTACCTAGGTAAGTTCTTATAGGGTTATAGTGCACTTTTTATTCACCTTAGGCACTGAAACATCCCATCAAGAGGCATTTTTAATAATTTACCCTTATACACCATATTAATACTATAAAAGTCTCTATAAATAGATATACTTCATTATGGATATCACATATAGGTTTCTTAATTGTCTCTTGTGGATAGAATACTCATAGACTATTAACTTGAATTCTTATTCCTATTGGAATCAAACACAATTTTATATGAATGAAAAAACAAAAAATATAGTTGTTTATAATCTTGGGATCATCCTCATGCCCATGTTCTTTACTTTGATAGGATCTTTATGCACTAGTCTCTCAGATTTAATGAAATAACACAAAATACTTGTCACAGTCTAGCAAGATACCAATCTTTACACTTATATTACAGAGTACTATTCTAAAACATTTAAGGTTTTCAATCATATAAATACATTAAAAAAATTATATAAAAACAAAGGTATACAATTATAAATTTAAAACATGTTAACTTTCATTGATTCCTTTTTTTAAATCATCTACTCTGTCACCATGGACATAATACATAGTTCTTCAATTTTCTCATTCATTCATGATTCTCCTCCATACCTCTACCTTCCAAAAATTCTGAGTCATCTAATTATTATAACACCTTCCTACTACCAAAAACTCATTTTATTCCTCCTATATACAAGAGAAACTACTTTTTTGACAACTACCTTTTATGACAACTACCATAATGTGGTTATTTGATTCAAAACTCTTGGTCTATGCCACCTTCCTTAAGATATGAAGGTAGAAAACCTTCCTACACTCTAATAATCCCATTTATGATATTATATAGACATTTTATAACATGAAACTTCTTTAAATTTTCAAAATACTCATAAACACATAAGCCCAATTCAAATATTCAAAAGGCCCATTTTGACCAAAAAATGCCAAAGGGATACCAAAACACACTAAAGGACTATTTTAAAGACTCAAATGCCTTAAAAGTGATACCAACACATACCTCACATAAATTTCACACCTAAAATTATACTAATGATAATATTTACATTGTTTGTCTTGATGATCGTACATCATTCTCTCTTGTAAGAAAAGATTTGAGGATTGCTCAAATATATTGTTTTATTCTTCTTTCTAGTTTTACAATTCTTGATCCTTGGATCTTCATTATATTTTATTAATACATCATTATTACAATAATACTTATATATGATCTCATGATTTCCTCTATCAAAATTTACAATTATACTTCCTTACTTCCATTGCTTGCTTGCATCAACTAGAATCTGATGTACACTCATACTTTGAGCTTTTCCTTTGTCATATGGGTGGCCTAAGGCCCAAAAAACTCATATTACATTTTTATTTCTCATATTAACATAATTTTATCCTCTATCCTCTAACAAAAATAAATTTAATTTCATTCTTAGATGCTTCTTCACTGAGATTTAGACTTAAATATGACTCTTTGTACTCTAACTCTCTCACTGTTGCCATCAATTCTTCATCTTCATGTTCTTTGTCATCCATAATGAGGTTATAAAATATTTCAATATATACCTTATATTCATTCTCTGTTATTTTAGCTTTAAGGGCCTATTTTATTTTTGCTATTTATGCCTCCAATTTCTCTTGATTCTTATAAACAATCATATAACCAAATTTCATGCCTCAACCAATTATGCTTATTTTTCCCAACCTTCATTAAGGTCTATAAACTGATCTATCTCTTTCTCTTCATATTTCCATCATCTAGTTTTCTTAACACATCTCACCCATGCAATATTTCCTCTTATCTTTCTATATCTTCATCTAACATATCTCTCAATATTTTTGTCTCTTGGACCTTTTTCTATTCATAAGGTTCACCTACTTGTCTCTCATGACCTCATTTTAGTCTCTCTCACTCTATGACCTCACCTGAGTTTCTGTCACTCTCTTGTACTTTAATAAGACTCTTATTTATCTCTCTAATCTCTCCTTGAGCTTATGATTGAGATTCTAAAACCTCTCTCTCTCTTTATTAAGCCTCAATGGCTTTAGGGATTGTTGTTCTTGAAGACCATCATTCTCCTCTTCCCACAGAAATTAATTCTTTGATACCAAATGATGAAGAGGGACATCATTATCTTATCTTCACATGCCTATAACTCTGATACTTACAACTATATATATCTCTCTCCTATATTCACTCTTCACTATCTCCTCTTCTTAGCTCACTCTCTCTCCTATTTCTTGATGCTTCAAAATCTCAATTCATATTCTATACTCCTTTGAATAATATATTTTACTTATATATTATTATTTTATAATATTTAACACCAAATGATGTAGAGTAATCCTTATGAACACTCATGTATTAATTCTCACTTCTTTTATGTCAACTTGTTTTATCTTTGATCGAGGCTCATAAGCTCAAATGTGTAAAACTTTATTTAATTTGACTTGACTCAATAAATGTTATTTGTAACATTTCCATACTCATTCTATCCCTCTTTGAACTTATCACCAAACCACACAATTTTTAAGCATAACTCTTTAATCACTGATTACTTCTTATTCTTGTTCTCACTTTCTAGCAGCCTTTTTAGGCCTTTTTCACTAGTATAGACACTTAAAGACTAATATTGACAAACTAAAATAATATTAACATAAACTATATGCTATACTTCCTCTTCAAAAGTTTTGTTAACCCAAATTCACACCTATTTTCACTTTTATCCCCTATTTAGACCTAATTAGGTCTCCTTTACCTTGTAGTACACATAGTCATCCTAAATTATACAAACCATTACCGTATACATAAAAAAAAATTAAAAATATGATACACCACACTAAATAAAAATTAAAAAAAATTGTGGTGTTTTTCTAGTGGAATCTCTCACAACTTCAATTTGAATTTGTAAACCCTAGTTCAAGGTTTTCACAGTCTACAATGGCCCAAGAGGCTTAAAATTTGAATTTAATGAATATTTATTGTTTTAATACCTTTCCAAGCCATAGTTAAAGTCTTTCATAGATGGAATCATCTTCTCCAATCTCTATCCTTGGTAACCAATACCAAAACTCATTTAAAATAATGGTTTCACAAGATTTTATCAACACAGTTTGCCTAGGTAAGTTCATATAGGGTTCTAGTGCACTTTTGGATCACCTTAGGTTATGAAAAATTAAATAAAGTGTTTTTTAAAATAATTTATCCTTATACACTATCATCATACTATAATATTCAATATTCATACTTATACTTCATTATGGAGATCACACACAGGGTTCTTGATTGTTTCTTATGGACATAGTACTCACAAACTATTAACTTGAATTCTTCTTATTATTAGAATCAAACATAGTTTTATATGAATTAAAAAAAATAACACACAGATGGTTCTACTCATAGGATCATCCTCAAACCCACGTACCTTACTTAAATAGGTTCTTTATGCACTAGTCTCTCAAATTCAATGAAATAACACAAAATACTAGTCACAGTCTAACAAGATACCAATCTTTGCACTTAAATTATAAAATACTACTATAAAACATTTAAGTATTTAAATCACATAATTATATTCACAAAATTATATAAACACAAAGGTATATATTTATAAATTTAAAACATGTTAACCTTCATTGATTCCTTCTTTTTACATTGTCCACTTTGTCACCATGGACATAATACAAAGTTCTTAAATTTTCTCCTTCATTAATGATTTTCATCCATATATATACCTTATAAAAAATTATAACTAACTCCTATCAAGATTATAACACCTACCTACTACCAAAAAATCATTACATTCTTTCTACATACAAGAGAACCTACTTTTTTGACAACTACGTTTTATGATAACTACCTTAATGTGGCCATTACATTCAAAAATATTGGTATATGCCACTCTCCTTAAGATATGTACATAAAACACCTTCCTACACTCTCCTAATCCCATTTATTACCTTATAAAAACATTTAATAACATGATACTTCTTGGCATTTACTAAAAATACTCATAAACACATAAGCATAATTCAAATATTCAAAAGGCCCATTTTGGTGGGAAAATGCTAAAGGGATACCAAAATAAACAAAATAATTATTTTAATTACTAAAATTACTTTAGGGTGATCCTAAGACATCCCTCACACACATGTAACCTAACCTTCTACTCATGATCATATTTACATTGTTTTTCTTGATGTTCCCGCATCATAATTATTTATCAATCTCTACAATCCCTTGTGTGTAGTAAATAAAAGGGTTGGGATTTTATATGGGAAGAGAGTGTCTCCTAATTAGATTGGTGTGGAAATTATTGATAATTTTTTGGTTGTACAATGAATATCTTGACTAATTAATTAGATTTTATAGGTTTAATGTTACTCTTAAGAGCCAAAATAGTTTAAAATGCTCTCTTGGAGAGAAGTTAGGGAAAGGGTAGAGGGATTTAAATTCTAAATTATTGAGTATGAGGTGATCAGAAGAATCCTAAAAATGGTGTAGAAGGGTAATTATTAGGAGTATGAAAATCCTCTTCCTCAATATTCTTAGCTTGTGCTACCAGTCTAGTCAAGACTCTTCCATCCCTAGCTCTTCTAAATACCAGTATGGATTGTGTTGAGGTGTTTCCTCATGATCTTCAATTGATGTAAGTTGTAAATTTGTTACTATATGAAAATTCAACCACTTATGAAATAATATATCTAGGTAGTCTCATTCCATCTACATGAAAATTAAACTTCTTTTTTTATTTTTGCCTACCTTATCCTACATAGGGTTAGTACATCATATGTTTTTGGATCTTTTACTAATCTACTTTTTCATCAATTGAAATTTATGTCTAGAAAGTAAGAAATATAAATAGGAAAGTATTAAATTATACTAAAAAATATAAAATATTTGTAAATAAAAATAATTTATCAATCTTGGAGATACAAGTGTTATGAAACATTCTATGGTAACAATGCCAAAATTTTAACCACCAATTAAATTTATGAAAACCAATCTCTAAATTTATAACCCAATATAGAAGATACAACAACAAATTGGTTTAAAAAACAAACTATTTCATGAATTTTTAACCCAAGGCATGTTTATGTTTGACAATATGTTAGAACTATATGTGAAACACTTACTCACCTATTGAATTATATCAGTTATAGATAGGAACACACTTGCATAAATGAAATTACATGTATTTAAAGTAGTTGTAAGTAAATCACAATTATAAGAAATAAATTAACTAAAATGAATTGAATTAAATATGGTGGAAGCTTCCTATAATAAAATAACAATCATTCAAACTTATTTTAAAAATGTAGGAAATAATTACAATACTTAATTCAAACATATATCTATCTAAAATATATAAATAAATTTTTGCATACCAATTATATTGACTAATCTAACGAGCCAAGATCTTCACTAAAACTCCTCCTAAATTGACCCTCCTCACTTGGGTTGATTTCCAATCCTCCTCTTAAGCTTTAACACATTTATCATGACCCTATTTTATTGTACTTGCTTGATTTGGATGATTATTGGTTCCTCTTTTAGAATACTTAAAAACATGTTAAAATACTATTATTTATTTGATTCATTTATATAATCTATTAGAATATTAAGTTATTTTATTCTTGATAAGACATTTTGTTGTTATAAATATTTATATTGCATGAGGATATTAAATGTTGGTGAATACATTGATTTATTATTTTAGTTCCATTGAATTACTATTTATTTATATTATGATTATCTAGTGTATTTATTTATCTTTATAAGTTTAGATATTAATGATGATTTGTTTTTCAATTACATGGACAAGTACATGAACTAGGTTGCATTCAAACCCAAGCAGCCAGTAAGATGGAAAAAGAGAGAAAATGAAACCATGAGTTTTTAATATAAATTTGAGCTTTTGTTGTTCCTGATCTCTCTCTTACAAGTTATCATTTATATTACTTGTTTGACTTGACATAGTTATGCTTGTATTTCATCTTCACCTCATTTTGAGCAAATGAATGAATGGATTCTTATTCAATTTGATCTTGGATATTTTTCCTCTTTGATTTTATTCATGTTGTTGTTTGACTCTAAATTATGTGTTCCTAAATGTCATTCCTTTTGCATACAGACTTAGCCTAGTTTTCAATTTGTGTTGGTCAATTTTATTTCAATAACATTATACTCTTTGATAAATCTTATGCCATGTTTTTTTAGACTGTTGATGGTATTCAATTATTGACTTGCTCTTGATCACCTTCTAGGTTAAGGAAAGTGGCCATGAGTCTCATGGACTTAACATTATGTCGTTTGTTTTGTGATTGGCATTGACTTAGTAAAATGTCTTTGGCTTGACCTTATATGCAAATTAGGTCAAGATGATTCCATAAAGCTTTATTTTTTTCATTTTAGAGTTTTAAAATGGTTGATTCATCTTCTTTACTTACATATTAGTATTTTGGATCAAAACTAAGGAAGAATTCAAATTCTTACTTTTTATTTGTAGAAATCTAAGTAAGTTTTATATTAAATTATTACTTGAATTTTTATAGGTCATATATGGAATATTATTTTATTTTATTTTTGTATGGAATCATATGTAGTTGTTTTATTTAGAATAAAATGATGAGTGGTTTATTTTAAGTTATTTCTTACTAAAAACATAGGTCACCATGTGAGGGTCAGAACTTATAACTTATTATCTTTCATTATCATGTTATCATGGAGCTATTTAGGACTACAACTATTGAAAAATATACAAGTTTAGTTTGTGAACTTCTTTATTATTTTCCTATAGGATTTTGTCTACAATGGTTATATGGATTTTGGGTGGACCTATAAATGATTTTTTAGGTTATTATTCCCCTTAAAAAATCCATTATTTTTTTGTGTTATTTATTCCATGGGTTTTTATACATCATTTCATTTTCATTTTTAATGAAATCATTCTTATCTATTGAATTATGGTTGTATGTTTTATGAACTACTACAATAATTTCATGGAAAATATTAAGGAAAGGTTATTAGGGTTTGAATTTAAATCCTAGTTATTATTTTATCATTTGGTTATGATTTCAATTATAGGTCAATATGGATTGTCAGTTTCTTAACTTAGTTTTATTGATAATATTTTTAATCTCAAGTTGTTTGTGACTATAAGATGTAATAATGATTATTGGAAATATGTCCATGACTCTTTTAGAGGTTTACTCATTGCATGAGCTCATTTATCTAAGTTATATTATTTAACTTAAGTGTTTAGGGATTATTTGGATGCATTTAATTATGCATGTGATTTAAGGGATATGATATTTGAGGTTCTAAGGATGTGGTACTTAATGGAAGTGTTTATTAATTTGAATAAGATTTCTTGGGTCTTTGACATTTTTATACTTGATGACATTGTCAATGATTACCTTGATTTTAATTCACTATTATTTAAGTTATTTTTTTAAAATAATATTATGCGTGTTCTTGGTTTCTAGCAATAGTGTAATTTCATTTATTTTAGATGTTAAATAAAATAAAATATTGATATTTAAAAGTGTAACCAATTGGTTAAAAACATAAGTCCCAATCCATGCAAGCTCAAATGAAGATTTGTTGCATTTGGAATAAATGAAAGGATATTACCTTGTGTAATTATTAATATAGATGGTTCTTAAATTATTTTTCATTCAATTAGTTATTGTGATGTCAAATATCATAATGTTTTTTATGTCCTTTCTCCATATTTACTTAATTAACTAGATCCACATCCAACTAATGGTTGGTGGTTTAGGACCACTTATGGTTCGGTTCATTGGGATTGGAGAGCTAGGTATTGCTAGTGGAACCTGCATGTAGAAGATTGTTTGGTTTTTAATCATTTAAAATGTGCATTATTTATAATGAAAGAGAAGTTGATGATGCTTATTTTTTAAAGTGAATCAAATAAAATTGGATATTTTTTTGTATGGCATTCATTGATAAAAATGGATTATTTGAGTTATTATATTTAGTAATATTATCATGTTTATACTTCATAAAAAGGTTTATTTGGTGTTTAGGTTGATTTAAAGCTTATAAGATTCATATTGTCCATCTATCTTGTTACTCAAATCAATAAGTTATTATACATAATAGTTTAAGGTAATTTGTTGTTTTATTCAGATATTGTTGAATATGACCTTAGTGTAATTTATTTAATGGAAAGTTGTCTTCATAAGTTACTAATTTTATAGCTAAAAATATTAAGCTATAAACTATTAAATAAAGTTTTATTTATATGTTATTGAATGCAACTAGGTGCCTTCATTTACTCTCTTTATTTAATAATGAAATAAGTAAGAGTACTTGTTAGTGGTAACTGTATAAGTTGCATATCAATTGTTTATTGAGTTAACTCTTCATGGGTTTATGAGAAGTGTACCTTCATATAGAAATAATCTATTATTATTGTTAAGATTAAAATTTGAATTAAGGTGACCACATTACCTTGAGTAAAATATTAAATTATATATAATTATTATATTGAGTTGTTAAATATAATTATTTATTTATAAATAACAAATAAATTTTTAAGTTTTCAAGTATTAATTATTGGTCCAAATACTTAGATGGATGTTTCAAAATCAGAATAGGATCATATTTTTTGATTTCATATAAATATCTATCTTGATCATTTGAATCTTAAATATAATTGTAAATAATTGACATTCATCAATGATATGGATATGAAAGAATGTTTTTTTATTTATTGTATAAGGTTATACCTTAAATGACATTTGGAAATGATAAAAACAAATTTGACATGTATATTTTAGATGTTTTACTCTTGAGTCCCAACTTGTAAAAGAATCTTGAGGTCTAAGAATAATATGTAATCATGCTATGAAATTTTATATTTATTTTTAAGAGGAAAACATTGTTATGTTTTATTTTTGAACCATGTGTTATTAGGACCAACATACCCCATTTTATTTCTTTACAAATAGGACCCTTGTAAATGTTTCAAAACATCTATATCCTAGTTTAGCTTTCATGAGGCTATTATTTTTAGAATTTGAAGATCATCCACCTAAAAATGGATGGATACTTGCATGTTTAATTATGATTTATGAGATAACTGTACTGATGATTACCCTTGGATGGATAAGTGTAAGTTTCATGGAGGAAGGCAGGGTTCTTGAACAAAAAACCCTAAGGGTTTAAATTCAAATTTTCATAGGAGTAAATTTAGTGAGAATTTGTCCTTTAAAAAAAGACCCTAAGTCTAATTTCACATTAAGGCTTGCTTATGTTTTTAAACATACCAAAACCTTGACATAAATTATACTTAAATACCCTTTTATATTCCTTCCCCCTTTTAAATCCCTCATAACCTCATTAAATGTTATGTCCATAAGCCCCTTTTTGTCCTAGACTAAGACCTTATCAACATTTAGCTTATGTTTTAATCTTGAAATGTCTTGGTGTTTGTTAAACATAGGTTATTCCTCAAGGATCATAAACTTTAGTTTGAATCACTACACGTATCATTTATAATTTGATTTATAAACTTGGATGCAAATATAATGGTCTTCACTTCCCTAGAGTCCCAATCCAATGGCACAAGATCATCCTAGGATAGACTATGCACTAAACCCCATTCATTATAAAAAAAATTATGAAATTTATTTTGATGATCTCACTCCCATCATTTGACATTCATAAGGATGTCTTTGACATAAATGAGGACTTTAGAATAAACCCCATCTAAACTCTTATCCTTAATCTAAATGGGAGATTCTAAAAATTTAAAGCTTAGGATTATCACATTAAAACATAGACCATAGTGTGTTTTAATACTATTAATCTAAGGTTAACTCATCTGGTTACGCCTATGTGCATCATAGAATAACTTATTGATTATGCATCTTATAAGATCCAACTATCCACATTCACCTGATGACCTTAATCCAATGGTGTGAGATCCAAGAGCCCCTGAAGCTAAGCTAATTAAAGAACACCTCTCAGATCATGATCAATGGTTCACACTCATCACCTAACTTGATCTAATGGAACACGTTAACCCTAAAGTCCTGAGAGTACCAAGAATGTGATGTATGGCATCTTATCATTTGGTTAAAGGAACCTCATGAGATTAAATTTGATAGTTTCACTCTTATCATTTGATGTTCATGAGGATGTCTTTGATGTTAGTGAGACTGTCAAATTTAACCACAACTGATCTCTCAAATAGTCAACTTTGACTTTATAGATCATGATAGATGGTTGTCACTCCATCATTGATCTTGATCCAATGGCATGAAGTGAAGGTGGAATTTTCAACCAAGGACCCTAGAGCTTGATAGCTCGAAACATGGATGAACTACATCCAGTCATTTCCCAAAGAGGCTAGAATGTGCCACTTGGCATAACTAGGGCATGTAGGATCTGAACAACCCATCAAAAAAGACCTTTGAGATCTTAATCAATGGATCGTATTCATCCTAGAATCCTAATCTAATGGAGTGACATAAAAGGATTTATTAAAAATAAAATTGATAATTTTCAAAGGGATTCCCATGGGAGTACCATGGGAATAACCTTAAGGAGGTCCATGTAAATACCATGTAAGCACTAAAAGACAATCCTAAGATTTGGTATGCCCAAAAAGATAGGATTTACATAAGTGATGTCATCCATAATATCTGAGACATGAATAATTTTATGGAAGATATCACCTTCACCATTAAATCCTTAAAACACTTACTAGACTATATTAAATCCATAAACCTTAACTTAAAGCCTTAAAACATGACTGCAAAGGACACAACTACAATACGTAAGCTTAAAGTGTCATCTTGACCATTAAGACCAGTCATATTCTAAGGGAATTGAGATCATGGAAGTAACAAGGAAATAGTGAAAAGAAGAGATAGACATGTATCTATCTACAAACCATGAAGGGAGGCACTTTGGAGATAGTTAATTAGACACAAGATCATTAGCCAATAGCATGAAGAATTGGTTTGATATTTTCTTCACAATTGAAGAGTTACAACCTTTGTCATCTAGTGAGCAAAGGGTGGTAGTCACTAAGAGAAATTTTGAGGACCTAGTTGAAATTCAAATGATATGTCTTCATCAATCTACTACTAAACCTAACATATTACATTACATTGACATCTTTGCACCCCTATTTGTTGATTTTAGAATAGACAATGGTTGGATCATCAAAGAAGTAGGGTCAAGTAGAATTGCCTATATTTCCCCAATAATTTTTGAAGGCTACTTTAAGCTCCATAGAGCTCACATAAACCTCAAATCCATCAAATAATAGACTACCCAACATAATCTTGATGCTATCTTGAGACCTTGGTTAATCTAGGGAACTCATATAGCTAAGAAACATGATGGTAGAATCCATATAATTTAATTTAGAGAAGGGATTAAGATCATTATGACCCTATTATTTTGATATTTAGGGGTAGACACCATAATTTATGTTGACCCCAGATGGGTTTCTTACATATATTTCATGGTGGAAGAGAAGTTAACTCCACCTATTAGAGAGATGATTAGCATCAACTTGGAAAGATAATTTTATGGCATTAAGAAAAGGATAATCCAATAATTCACCATGATGTCCTATCTAATGGATTCATTAATGGCATCCACTCATATTCCTAGTGTCAAGAATTGATCCTCCCATAGAAAAATTACCATTTCTCATCCCTATGTGAACTTTCACATTTTTAAGTACAAAGTTCATATGTAGTTAATTTTTGATTGCATATACCCTACTTTGGTCAAGAATATCACAAGGATCCCCATGCCCAGGATGCACCCTCTTATCAGGAAGTATGTTGAACTCATGGGGGATATTTGGTAGTATCTAAACTACACCCTTATCAGAATAGTAGGGATCATGACCCAACCATTTAGGTTACCTATCTATGTCCCCCTCAAGTTGGTTGAGCAAGAAATTGCTCAGAAAATATTCTAAGGAATTGATAATGTTTTTAGGTAGAAGAGGAAGGGAATTCTACGTCTCTTCCCATTCTTGATCAAGACAACTTTAATCTAGGACTAGAAACAATTAGACATGATGTCCATACATATGGATGCCTTCTACTTTTCAAAGGATGACCTAAAGGAATAGGACCAAAATAAAAAGGTTGTCCCTCATTTGAATTCAAAGAAACTAACCAAAGTAACCTATAAACACATGGTTGGTCCATATGACCATTTTTAAACCAAAGCTACAAACCTTTAAGAAGTCCTTCCTAGGTGCAGGTAGCATCATTTCAAGCTTAAACATAGACTATACATAGAGGAGAAACTAGATAGGGAGAGATGGAAAATGAACACATTGTAGTATCATCTACTACCTTCTACCTCTAACGCACCTCCAAGTCAGCCACAATATCAAGCACTCTAAATTCAAGGACCTGGTGAGAATAAAATAGAAAAAGGATAGGATAAGTCCCTTCATCATTATCCATGCCTATAAAACCATCTTCTCCAGTTGAACACTTTGATATGGTTTCCCTAGAACCATATGAGATGGTGGAAGAATATTTCAAGAAAATTGCATAGACCTATGGGTTTGATTAAAAAGATGAGAAATCCATAACTAAGGTGGCACAAATTAAAGTACCTTAAATAGGTGAAGAAGATAATGGAAAATAAGTGGCATTGGAATTGGTCCCTATCACACAAAATAAGAGGGAAGCTGCATTGGTCCTTGCCCCTAGGTCCTCAAAAAGACCAAAGGTATATAGACCCATCCTACTAGTGAATTAAATTTATTTAGTGATGAGTTCCTCATATAGAGACCTATCATTCTTGACTAGTTCATATATGGGAAACTCCAAAAGGCTCCTTCCCAATCACACTCACTAGCAATTACCAACTCTATGGGTGGAGATCTCCTTAACAATGTCAAACCCTGGATCAAGGAGCTCATGAAGTAGCAAGAAGAAATAAGAATTAGTCAAATATCCAAAAAAAGTTGAAATAAAATAAATACCTAAGATCACTAAGTGGAATTTGTATTGAAACCCCAGAGACAACTAAATCCTCTAAACTAGTAGCCATTGTCATGTATAATCTAGGTACAATAGGGTTTGAAAGGGTAGCAACCAATAAAGCTACCATTGGCACTAAGGAGTTCACCTTTAAAAGGGTGGAACATTTTATAGGCCTAACTCCTATACAATGGTAGGTAAAAGGGTAACATCCCATCCATCAAGAGGATGTGTCAAGTTTGTTGGTGGTCTAATCAGTAATGACCTTGGCTAGAATCTAGAAACGGAAAAGAAAGACTTGGAAACATAGGTTACATTTTAAGTCCCTAAGGATATAATGAAACTGATAAATAAGTCCTTTAACATATTTGAATGTTTGAGGGCCTTCAAGCTTAGATCAAATACCTTAACCCATAAAATTAGGAAAGCATAGACATTACTCACTCATTGGTAAAACTCTAGAGATTAGGCAACTAAATTGATTAATGTCCATAACACCAAATAGGTCCAAGGTATGAAGATCATCAATTTGAATCATTTATATGCCCTCTAAAGATTCATTAAAGAGAAGATATTAGACTTGAGAAACTAGTGTGATAGTGTTAATAGATTTATGGAGTAATATAAAGGATTGATAGTAAGGGTGGAGAAGCTCTTAAATACACTATTGGTAAACCCTTATAAGACCAATGTCACAAGCCTAATGGATGATGAAAGGTTCAAGAAAAGGGTTAGTACCTTCATCCAAAACATCAAGGACAACCAAGGCTAGCCTATCAAAGTCAATCAAAAGGTCCTTTATATAATCATTACATCAGGGAAGCAAATTACAAAGGCCTAATGCATTTAGGAACTTAAATCCAATAGTGAAAAAAAAATAACACATTAATAGGACAAGAAGAGGATTCTTTGATGAAGCCTACAGTAGATTTTGAGCTAATCAAAGAATAATATACTAAGGTGAATAAAATCCTCAAGAAGCAACCTAAGGGACCAACCAATATAAGATAAAATAATATTCTTTTGTAATATATATGCTAGTCTGTTAGATTATATTAGTCCTTTTGTCAAAATTGGCATAAAAAGCCTTTTACATTTTAATCTTTGTATTAAGGATACATGTCCTTATCATAGCATGGATATTATGAAAAGATAATTGGTATACCACCTATGTTTCCTATAAATAGGCAAAGGTTACCATTTTATAAAGAAAGAGACTCTGATCAATTTGTATACAAAAGAGCATTTAATAATACTAAGGAATTCTAAAAAGATTGTCTGAATAGTTCATTGAAAGCCAATGTTGTCTCCCAATTTCATGTTATTGTCTTAAATTTTAATGGTTCTCTACATTCTAAGCTACATTTTATATCATAGGGATATTAATTTTTTCTAATATTAGATTAACTAAAAAGATATTAGGTATACTTCATTTTATTTACTCAGCATTTGGACGTGCATATGTTATTCAAGTTATAGTATCAAACTTTTGAAGTAAACTTGGTTCTTACTTGTGGTTTATATATCTCCTTTGAAGCTTGCTAGGTTTGTGATGTAATATGAGTTTATATTATTTTACACAATAAATTGGTTCATCTATACTCAAAATAATTATAACTTTGTCATAATATTTGAGAGGGGAATTTGAAATCAAGTTCTCTTTTTTGCCTTACCCTTCCTTTTTCTATTTTCTTTATCAAAACTCACCTAGTTTAAATATCATTGTTAATATCCATTTAGATTAACTTGATGGATTGAAATATCTCAAATATCTAGACCCTAATGGCTCCCAACCACCATATTAAATAAATATTATGGAGAGTTACCATACTCTACTTCTATTCCACCACAAACATCATAGAATTGTCACAAACTACAACTCATGCCTTATATTCTTTGAATCCTAAAATGAGAAGTGATCATCAACACTAAAAATCACTTATGAGGTAAGTATAAGCATCAATAGGAGTATCACACTAGTGCTACAAGGAGAGCACACTTGATTAATTGAGATATTTGCTACATTAAATTTAAAGGATTCTTAACCCTTATGAGTGATTCTTCACTCTAAGTGCAAAGATCCTTGATTTAGGTGGTTTATCACCTATATTTTCACTTTTTTAGTCAGATATATTAGATATTTACAAGGAAATAGTTAAATTATGGTAAAGATAGCTTCAAGATTTAAGAATTCATAGTATTTGAAATTAGAATGGTTTATTTTGGTTGAATATTGATAATAATTGGTGAATCTTGAGTTTATTTGAGTCACAAGTTATAGATAATGGCCATATTTGCATAATTCAACAAATATTTGAACTTACTTGGTCAAATATTGATGTCTTTTGTTCTTTTATAAGAAAATATTCAACAAAATAGGCTTTGTGTGTAGTTTTGTTGTAGTTCTTTATGAATTGTAACTTGTTACACTGTATTTAAAATAAGATCCTTAATCTTCAAGATGGAATTTCCAAGGATCAGGACTAGATCACATTCAGAGACAACAGAAGCCTTACTTGAGGTACAAACCCACAAAAGGACCAAGAAAGATAAAGGAAGATGTAGGCATTTAAAGTCTCTACCATATTCACCCTTACAAGGAATTCTTGTAGTCAAGTTTTGTCTAGATATGGAAAGGATTAGAAGTTCCCCCATCAATGTACTAGGTGTAGTTCATCACTTTCCTTGTAATGTTGAAAAGTACTTACTAATATTTAGTCTAACTAGTGTCACAATTGCAAAAGAACATGTTAAATCTTTCAATGTTACCATAATGTTATTAAATGTCATTTATGATGATGTAGCTTGTAGATTATTTCCTTTTACATTCATAGATGCTACATATGAATGGTTCCTCAATTTTCTTGATAATTGTATTACCTCATGGAATAATCTTGACACTATCTTTATTGATCAATTTGGGAAGATCATAAGCCCCTATGTCATTTATCACCAATTTATAACCATTAAGAGAGATACAAATGAGCCCATTAGATCCTTTAATGTCAACTTCTAAAAAAGGTTTAGTTAGGCCATGGATCCATATAAACCTAATGAGTGTTTATCTTTGGAAGTTTACAAAGATGTAGTAGACCCTATGAATTTTGTATTTCTAAAAAGAGCTTTCCCAGCTATCAACACATTGGCCCAAGCTGATTTTTAAGTAGTGGTTATTAGTGACCAAATGTATACTCAAGTACATATGGCTTATTATATCCCAAATGTTAATCCTTATATTCATACATTAAAGCTTTTCCCAAATAATAACCAAAATGCTCCATCATTAAACTAGCTCCTTGCTCTAAATGTATTACCTAGTAGCCATGTTGTTCCTAATTAGAACCTAAGTTTCTTGAGTCATCAAGATACTAATACATTTTAAAAGAATGACCAAAATTCTTTAGTACTAGTCAATAGTACTAAAAATAACCAAGTTTAAAATTTTGAGACCCCAAAGAATGAGAATGAATCTATACTAAAGATGATCCAGAAGCTCAGCATAAATTTATTATAATTACAAAAGTAAGTTGGAAATACTAACGATAAATTTATGAGTAAAATAACCTTCTAAAAGTCCAATAGGGATAGAAATATATTTTAGAATGATAGTTTATATGATAATAACACCAATGAGCCTTACTCTAGCAAGAAGACCATGGATATTAATCTCAATGATATTGCCTTACTAGACTATTTTAGGGTCCATGCTACCTCTAAACATAGTAATATTGATTGAATTAAGTTTTACAAGGCCTTTTAATCTTTTCAAGAATAACTCAACACATTTGAGGTAGTCCAAAATAGAGATACCATAACAAGTCCTTTTGGATCCCAACCATTTGACCAAGTGCACATGGTAGAGACATTTGAATTCCTATAAATACTAAAAATAAACTACTAAAAATAAACAACTTTCCTATAAACTGATATCTCAATGCAAAATTCACCTTCACTATGACTGAATCAATCCCGACACCTTTGAATTTTGTGAGTCTTCATAAACACCTACACAGTCACTCCAAAAGTCCTAAAAATCTCCTCTAAGGTTTAAAAAAAATACTCTTCCAATATTAAAATTGGCTAAATAGAGTATTAATATGGTATATTATGGCTCGAGAATGGATAAAAATCCATTAACATAAGCTTACCAAAGCTTTCACAAGGTCTCAACCTCTTAAAATTAAAAAACACAGTCAAAATTTTGTTATCTTCAAATAGAGATTCATTCCTTAAATAACACTTAGACCCTCATAACACAAGCAGTCAAAGCTTATCTCTTTTATGCAATATGTGCTGGGTTCAAGTCATTAGCCTACTTGGGCACTTAGCTTATCCTTTGACCGCCATTTCTACCGTGGGTTTATCCCACATGCATCAGTTTCAGGATAAAACTAGGCTTTAAAAATCCTTCAATTGCACTCTTATCATGTGGCTTCAGCCACATAAGATTTCTTTTTTACTTAGGCTCAGGCTCAGTCTTTCTTTTAAGGGCTCACCACATGACCCACCATAAGACCCCGTGTATTCTACCTTAGACTCAAGCTCAAGCCTGTGAACTCACCAAAGAGCTTGGCTGCCATGTGACTCGATCAAAAATCTCTATCATGATCCCTCAAAATGATATCCCTCAGGCTCACCACTTTGCTCAAACTTCATGGTGATGAGTCATCGAGCTCTCTAAAGGACTCACCATATGGCTTGATCAATGAACCTATCACACGAGCTTAGTCACTTAACTCCACTTGGCGTAAAATGTGACATGGTAAGATGAGTCACTATAGTGATGTGACATGTTGATGATGTGGCATAATCATCAAAGAGGACAAGGGACCCCTCCAAATGAGGTGGTTGACCGTCACTGAGGGCCCCCAGTAAGCCAATAATAGGGCCCCTTTTTTTTTATGAACCACTATTAAAGACCAGAGTAAAACATTGAATGATTTTTTTTTCAAAATTTTTCAATCTACCAAGTGTCAACCTCTGATAGGTCCTCATTCCAAATGTCAAAACAACATCGAAACACATGCCACATGTTGCATTGCTTCAAGCAATCTCTTGACATTTATCAACCATGTTTAAACAGCCATAACAAGAGCTCCTAAACTCAGATTTACTTTCTAGAAAATACACTGGAAAGCTCTCAAAGAGATCTATAGTGTGCCACCATTGAAACTCTAAATTGAAACCATTATTAGAACCCAATTTTTGATCAATAATATTTCAAATCTTGAACCTATTTATTCTAATTATAATATATTAAGAGAAACCTTTAAGTAAAACATATCCTACATAAAGATTGGGGTTCCATTCCACATTATGGGGGATAACATTATTATGTATATATAATTTACATAATTGAGCTTGTACCATAGGAGTGCTACTCTTATATATATCAAAAAAATATTGAGGATTTATTACCATTAGTGTAAGATCACAATAAACCCTCATAAAATGAAATGTTAGCCATTACTCTTAAAGGTATATAGAATAAACTCAAGTAGGTGGTCTACAATTTAATAACTTATCTATTAACCAAACCATCTCTTCTAATTTTCATTATAATTACTTGATTTTTTATGCATCCTTTTGTAATTTATTTTCAAATAGTTTTTTTCTCTTTCCTCAAATGACCATAATATTTAAACTAACTAAATTATGCACTATAAAAATGATCATCTCCCCTTACATATATTTGAAATAAAAGGAATACTTGGTCTAATTTGTCTATCTATGTACAAATATATCAACAAACTTAATGGAATTAATATGAATATGATCTTAAGCTACTAGTTTTTTTCTATCATATAGTGTGGGATGGGACTTAGTTAGTATAGCTAGGTCTTATAGCTATGACACCACATCTATCAATGTATCCAAGATATTACCCTATTCAAACATCTTATATTTTCTCCTCAATAAGCTCAATTTTCCTAAGATATTTCTCTAGGGTGACCTATTTAGTTTATTATGGGATTGAAACATTCTTTTATTTCATATTTTTATTACATCTCTTCATCTCCTCTTCCCATATTCCTTTCAGTTAATTACTCTACATGTCCCCTTTCATCTGAATCTATAAATTTAGAATCATGAGAAGCGGATTATTCTTCACTATTGTTGTTAGTTATGGGGGTGATAGGTTATTTGGTTTCCCTTTTCTATTCTAATGAACCATCATTAATATGATTTATAATGGTATTTTTTGAATTAAATTTCGTTGGTATATTACCTCTTAATCTATGGGACCTCCTATTATAAAATTGTGTATCATTAACCTTGAGCTTCTTAGTAGGTTTATTAGTTTGAGTAACCTCTTCATTTTGTGATTAAAATGAGGAAGATATGATTATTAACTTCCTTTTTATTCTTCTTTTTTACATTACACTAGTTTCTACTATAGACTCCTTTTTTTGTTGTATTATTTATTCTTGACTTGTCTTTGTGCCTTATTATATTACAAATACATCCTATTTTCATGTTTCTTCTTCTTCATACTGTACTTAAAACATTTACTCTACCTCTACTTATTCACTTGTTTCTCTTACCACCTCCTGCTCATCACCGTATTGCTCCAATGATATTTGTAAAAGTTCTATCAAAGCTAATTTGGTTATCCTACTAGTCAGACATTTATAAATAATGAGATCAATGAGGCAATAATGATATAATGACTTTGGTTTACCTTTTTGATATTCCATTATGTTTAAGATACCTATTTTATTATTTTTGGGAAACTAGGGTCTAGTTACTTAACAATAAAGGGTCTAGAATAAATGGAAAAATTTTACAAAATATAGGTTTTAATTAATTTGATTAAATTAATTGCATATAGAAAGAAATAAACTTATCTATAAAAATAAGTTAAAAAAATGACTCACGAGTAGGAATCTACTACACATGACTAAGAAGATGTTAGGAACCTAGATCTAGCTTTTATTTTATTAAAGGATAAGAGCACTAGAATAGGACACCCTAGGGTTTGACACTAAGTCCTCTTCCACCACTATTGTCGCTAAAACTTGAGATTTTTGGGTTTTATCCACTATATCTATGTGAACTTATATATGAAAATTTTGTGGCTAAATGTTGATAGATCTCATTTTAGCTCCATTTCAATCACCAAAACCTAGGCCTATTTACACACATGAAACAAACAAATACATCAAAATCATAAGGGGGAAAAATTAGGTTAGGGGAAGTATGATCACATGATCTAGAACCACTGTTGTCTTTATTTTTGCCTATATTAACCCTCAAGCTATGTTCTTAGATCAAATGTAGTTTTCCCTTAGGGAACGTGCATAATCAACATGCACAATAGATGTAAGAATAAACTTTTGCCTAGGCCCCTTCTCTATCAAGCATGAAAGTATATGTGTGATGTAGAATGATAAGTTATACTATTGAATTATTTTAATTATGTAATCTGATAAAGTAGTTAGTGTTAGATATAAAATGACTTGTGAAGGTTTTTATATAGAAGACTCTTTATTTTGAATTTGGGAACTTTATTCGGATTTGGCCAACATTGGAAAACTTAAGGATGAAGCTAAGAAAGGGGTTTGGACTCATTAAGTGAGTTAAATTGACTATTGGGAATCAAAATGACATTAGATAGGAGTACCATAAATGGACACCCTAGGGTCTAACACTATAGTCCAATCCCAATGCTCGATTCATATAGGCTCAGAACTTGGGGGGATGGAATAAACATGGAAAACGGATGTTGGCTGAGCTAGAATGAGGTTCTAGAAGTCTATAAATGAATGGTAATAATCAAAAAGGTGACTCAAGCATGAAATAATACCAATATGAGTAAAATAAAAGACATATCTAATGTTAGTAAGGCACATATTCTCCAATTAGACACTCTTATTAAAGGACCATAAAAAGACATGATATGAGTGGTTTCTTTACCAATTTAAGGTTTATGCATTTTCCCCCTTTTAATCTATTGATGTAATGAAATGAAGTACTAGAGTAAAATTAATAAAATAAAATGTGTACCTAAACTTACCTATGTTGATAAAAATGTGTTATATAGGGTGCAACTCACTTCTTAGTTAGGGAAGTGCATGGAGAGAATAGTTCCTAAAGAAAGAAAGAATCCCTAAAAATGATGCCCCCTATACTAAATCTGAATGTGGAATCAATGTAACATGGAGAAGGATGGAAATGATTGCCACTATGTTGAATATGACTTGAATGAGAAATGCTCAGAGGCCTAAAATCCATGTCTATCCTTTGTCCCACATAAACTCATGTAATCTAGAATGTGTGTATAGAAAATTATTTTATGAAGAGAAGAATCTATCATGCCCCCTCTTTGAATATATAAATTGAAACTAAGAAATACTTGGAGGCATAAAACCAATGTCTATCCTCCATCTTACATAAACCCATGTAGTCTAGGTTTGGGTAATATAATGGACCAACCACTACAAATCACTATGTGGTTCAACTTGGTTATAACTTGGGTATAAATGGGTGTAATCTAAAAACTTTGGTAGATGTAAAAGAATAGAATGGCACATATTGCCATTCCAATATGTATAATCTTAAATGATAAAGAATATAAACATGGGTGTAATCTAGTATGTGAGCGATGCATATGTATAATCTAGTAATTTGTATAATCATATGTGATATGATCTATCGTGTCATGCCCCATGTGCAAAAATGGAGATCAAAATACTGTGCTTTAAACTATGCCTATAATCTACTATCTAGTCTTGTAACTATGATTTCTTATATGAATCTATATGTGTGAGATGTGTAATAATGTACATGCCTCTAAATCTATTATATGAGTCTAAATCTATATTAAAGTCATTATGAATTCATATAATCTAAACCACTATATCTAAATAGTTTGTATATCTATAAAGTGAAGTTATATCCCCTTGAATTTATTGATTAATGTTGAGTGACCTATGTAATATGAATCACCATATATTTTGATCAATCTAACCTAAATCTGATTATCTGAATACAGGAGGTGTAAGAACCATGGTCTATCCATCTGTGAGAGTGGATGGGTATGCTGGGTAAGTGTAGGAATAGGAATAGTACGAATGATGTCCCCCAATTAGGGAAAGAAATGATATCTATGATAGAGGAGTTTGAGATAAAAGTGATGCTTAATGGAGTAATGATAGAAACAAGGTTCTTATAGTTTAAATTGATCGAGATGTTGTTTGATTGATTAGAGTGAGTTTTTTAAAATTAGAATAAATTTTGATTGTTGATAATCAAGGTATATGTCTCAGTGTAAGATAAATATAGAGATGTGTGTGCCATAGTAGGAAAATTAAGTAGTAATAAATCAAAGCTCATGTGATGTCAAAGGTATCATTTTCATAATTATGTTGAAATAAATGGTTTAAAAAATTGAGTTATGATGTTCTAGTTATGGGCAAAATGGAAATTTGCTTTAGATGAAAAAATTGTTTGATATAAGAAAATTAGATTGATTTTTTATTCAATTGCATGTTGAATAGTTTGAGATTTGGAGCTCTAGAGAGAGATATGCTAAGGAGGTGAGCACATGTCATGATCCAGTTTGAGAAGTTGGTAGCCTAGGTTGAGGCTGGTGGTGATGTTAGCCTAGTAAGTAGGCTTAATGCTTGATTTTTGTGTAATTTGAAACTTATTTTAGTGCTTTTTGAGTTGTTGAAATTAGCCTAGGATAATTTTTATAGTTTCAATGATCCTATCTAGGAATCAATGCATCTATCTAGGGTTTAGTGCTACTATATAGGTTCTAACACTCTTATCTACTATTGGTGTCCTTTTTACAATGTTGTTCTACACTAGGTTTGATTTTCTAAGATTCTAATTTGTTACATGTTGTATATCTTAGCTAGTTAATTGGCATGGCTAATTGATATATATGATATTCTTTGGTATTTTACAAGGTCAGGTATGGATGAGATATTTATGTAAAGGTTAGGTGATGGAGATATTGAGGATGTTAACATTATCTACTAATGAGAAAGCTATTATGGATAGGGTAGGGTTGGGTCATGTGTGTGACCTAGGCATAGTGCAGTGGGATATGTATTTGATTATAGCCTTATGTGAGATGTGGAATGTAGATACATGTACTTTCTAGCTTATTATAGGGAATATTATTATGACTTTAGAGGATGTGTATCACATTTTGCATTTATCAATTAGTGGATAGCATGTGACATTATAAGATGACATGGGTGATGATGGTATTGATCATGCATCCTTATATTTTGTTGGTGTACCACTAGGTATACATAAAAGAGGTAGTTATAGTGATTTACTATTAGTAATTATTGTATAATTGAGTGTTTCATGCTTGTGGAAGTGGTTGGACATGTTTTTTGCCTCATTTGTTGTAGTGGATGGGAATAGAGAATTGATTGCATATAGGATGCATAGGATTATTCACAGCATTAAGGTGTATGGCACTATGTTCTTATGGGGTAAGAATATGCTTGCCCACCTATAAAGGGATATTTATAAGTTTATAGAGGAGGCATTCGGTGGTGGTGTGAGTGTAACTACCTTATTGTATTATTGGGATTATGAGCATAATGTAGTTGTGTGACCAATTAGGTTACTTAAGCTAGAGTAAGCACCACCACAGTGATTTAGGGAGTGGTGGCTGAGTACATTGGCTATTCAATCTACTAGGATAGATCATTATAGATGAGTTTTAGATAGATTAGTGGCTCATGATATTATATGGAGGCCTTATAGAGGATTCCCTAGTTGGCTTGAGGATGGAATATAGTTATGGTATATGAGGGTTAGGTATTGGATACATAACCACTAGGTTAGAGTGTATGAGTTCTTTTAGTATGATCATGTGACTAGATAGTTTGGGGTACCATAAGATGTTCCCCCTATAACATGGTTATGGGTGAGGAGTACATGGGTGCCAATAAGGATAGGATCTCATGCGAAGCCTACATAGACTGAGTTAGCACCATTACCTTTGTATGCATGAGATGCAACTATAAATATTCTAGTTATAGATGATGTTGTATGTACAAAATCATTTACCACATGGTGGGATAGGCATGGATGGGCTCCATTAAATCTTATTGATGGTGGGGATGCTCCTGAGTATGAGGATCTTATACCAATCCAGATGATGGAAGGTAAGTAGAAATTATATTTAAACTATGTACAAGTTTGTGATTATTTATTTTAATTTCAAAGAATATATTTATACTTTGTGTGCAGGTGGAGTGGGAAGTTTTCAAGAGGAAGCATAGGCTGGTACAGGGAGTGGAGATGATGAGTATTGAGAGACCATGATTGAGTCAACACTTTGAGAGATTACACAACATGTACCTAATGATGTTATGGAGGAGGGTTTGATATATAAACTGATGGCTACAAATGATGTTTATTCTCATTTTTTGATAGAGTTTCTATAGTGATAGTTTCATATGTTAGGGTAGTAGGACAAAGAGATGAGTTGAGGGTTTAACTAGATAGTCATAAGATGCCTCTACCAGCTTATGGTTCTATGATCATGAGGATCATGGATGAGTATACAGATCTTCAACGATGATTTATTGACTTATGTGAGGATCATTGTTAAATATTGGAGTGAAAGAGTCATCATAAGAGGCATTTAGAAGCTTGAGGAGGTGAAGGTCCATTGAGTTCTAGAGTGGATTATGGGACTAGTACTAGTGGGGAGAGAGAGATTAAGAGTGAGGGCATGATTCCCATTCATGATTGATTGTACCTTGATATGATGTATATGTTTTGAAATATTTGTGATATATATGGATATTATTTTGATTTTAACTCATGTGTATTGTGTTACGGGATTTGAAGTATGTTGTTATACTTATTTGTAAATTATTTATTTACAAATATGAGTTTACATTGAAGTTAATATTTTATATGTTTTGTGAAATGTTTGTTTGGGATGTGATTTGATTATTTGAGTGTAATGTTGGTTTTGATTTTGAATCATATGTAAGTGATGAATTTATTGGATATGTAATTGATAAATTATTTTGATAAAGTAAATTGGTCTAAGATTGGTAAAATAGGATATTGGTAAGGTCAGGAGTTCGATAATCTAGTTTGGTTGGGGATGGCTATTTAGTACTAGGAATGTTGTTAGTATAAAAGGGGATGTAATATATCATTATTTTAAAAATCACATCCCAAAAAGTGGATCAATAATGCAAAGGATAGCCTTTTAGATCCATCATCACCCACTAAGTGAAGTTATGTAATCATGCATATGTTAATCAATGTTTGGATTGTGTGTCTAATCCCTTTAAGTAGGTGGCTCAAGAATACAAAAGCTTTCCCTTTGGCTACATCATTTCCCCATGAAGTGAAGCTATGAAGTGATGCCAGTATGAATGTGTGTTGTATATATATCTAAAACTTGTTGGCTAACTAAACAAGTACCCATACTACTCATCTTGTGTAGGAACATATACTATATCTGATACTATTTGATGTGGACTAACTATAGTTATGAATGGAGACTCTACCAAATGTAATATTACTAGATGTGTAACTAAGTTTGTATGTTATGAAGAATCCTCATCTATTCATAATAATAGTGTATTGTTACATGAAATAACACCCTATGGCTTATGTTATGATGAATATGACTGAGCAATAGATTGAGATGGAACTATAACCTATGATGGGGGCTCATATAATCTTAACAATAGCAAGTTGCTACATGAGATAGGTCCTACAAAACTTTCTCATAGTTAATATCTTTCTAGAGTAATACTGTATGATGTGGGTTCATCTAATCTTAACCATAGTGGGTTGCTACATGAGATAAGACCCAAAAAACATAGCTATAGTGAATATCTCTTTAGAGCGGTACTCTATGGTGGTGCTTATGATTGTGTTTGATATGTATATGGAATTTCACTATGTACTCATCTAACTATATGGATTTTGAATCATATGTAATTGAAGAATTTATTGGATATGTAATTGGTAAATTATTTTGATAAATCAAACTAGTCTAAGATTGGTAAAATAGGATATTGGTAAGGTTAGGAGTTGGATAATCTAGTTTGGTTGGGGATGGATATTTAGTCCTAGGAATGTTGTTACTATAAAAAGGGGATGTAATATATCATTATTTTACAAATCACATCCCCAAAATTGGATCAATAATGCAAAGTATAGCCTTTTAGATCCATCATCACCCACTAAGTGAAGTTATGTAATCATGCATATGGTAATAAGTATTTGGACTGTGTGTCTAATCCCTCTAAGTAGGTGGCTCAAGAATACAAAGGTTTGCTCTTTGGCTCAATAATTTCCCCATGATGTGAAGCTATAAAGTGATGGCAGTATGAATTTATGTTGTATATCTATCTAAACCTTTCTAGCTAACTAAACAAGTACCCATACTACTCATCTTGTGTAGGAACATATACTATATCTAATACTATTTGATGTGCACTAACTATAGTTATTAATGGAGACTCTACCAAATGTAATATTACTAGATGTGTGACTAAATTTGTATGTTATGAAGATGGCTCATCTATTCATAATCATAGTGTATTGTTACATTAAATAACACCCTATGGCTTCTATTCTAATGCATATGACTAAGCAATAGATTGAGATGGAACTATAACCTATGATGGGGACTCATCTAATCTTAACCATAGCAAGTTGCTACATGAGATAGGTACTAAAAGACCTACTCATAGTTAATATCTTTCTAGAGTAATACTCTATGATATGGGTTCATCTAATCCTAACCATAGTTGGTTGTTACATGAGACAAGACCCAAAAAATTTAGCTATAATGAATATCTCTTTAGAGCGGTACTCTATGGTGGTGCTTGTGATTGTGTTGGATATGTATATGGAATTTCACTATGTACTCATCTAACTATATGGATTTTGAATCATATGTTAGTGAAGAATTTATTGGATATGTAATTGGTAAATTATTTTGATAAATTAAATTGGTCTAAGATTGGTAAAATAGGATATTGGTAAGGTCAGGAGTTGGATAATCTAGTTTGGTTGGGGATGGCTATTTAGTACTAGGAATGTTGTTACTATAAAAAGGGGATGTAATATATCATTATTTTAAAAATCACATCCCCAAAAGTGGATTAATAATGGAAATTATATCCTTTTAGATCCATCATCACCCACTAAGTGAAGTTATGTAATCATGCATATGTTTATCAATGTTTGGGCTGTGTGTCTAATCCCTCTAAGTAGGTGGCTCAAGAATACAAAGGTTTGCCCTTTGGATCCATCATTTCCCCATGAAGTGAAGCTATGAAGTGATGTCAGTATGAATGTGTGTTGTATATCTATCAAAACCCTATTTGCTAACTAAACAAGTACCCATACTACTCATCTTGTGTAGGAACATATACTATATCTGATACTATTTGATGTGCACTAACTATAGTTATGAATGGAGACTCTACCAAGTGTAATCTTACTAGATGTGTAACTAAATTTTAGTGTATTGTTACATTAAATAACACCCTATGCATTTTGTTATGATACATATGACTGAGCAATAGATTGAGATGGAACTATAACCTATGATTGGGGTTCATCTAATCTTAACCATAGAAATTTGTTACATGAGATAGGTCCTACAAAACTTTCTAATTGTCAATATCTTTATAGAGTAATAATCTATGATGTGGGTTCATCTAGTCTTAACCATAGTGGGTTGATATATGAGACAAGACCCAAAAAACTTAGCTATAGTGAATATCTCTTTAGAGCGGTACTCTATGGTGGTGCTTGTAATTGTGTTGGATATGTATATGGAATTTCACTATGTAATCATATAAATATAGTGATATATGTAATATTATCTCTCTGTAATGGTTTCCAAAACTTCTAAATAGGTGTGAGAGGAGATCCCTTATGAGGCTCTATCCTAAAACCTATATTATTCTCACAATGGGTGATTGATGATTCCTATAAGGGAATGTCCTAGGATGATTTATATATAGAGGAATGAGGTCTAAGAATACATGATGGATGAAATCTTGGTGCCCCCTATGTAAATTCTATGATTCCATTACCAACACGTCTATTAATTCAATATCTAGGTTCATAATAATCAGTATCTCTGTGTCCATGGATACGATGTTAGTTATAAAAGGGTTGTTGTGGTTGTCTATGTAAGAGATGTGGATCTCATCTATGAGTAGAAGGTAATGTGATTAACCTCATATCTTATAGTGTTGATAATGTGACACATGGGCTATACTATTCTATATCAAACTGCAATGGTGCCTTGTTGTTATATCTATAGTGCATATTATAGGTTGTGCTCTAGAGACTAGCTCTCTATTCTTAACTGGTTGCTTTTCTAGTTGTGGTCTCCTAACTTTTTTAGGACATGGTAGATGATGAGTTTTAAGAGAAATATATGAAGATACTACTAATGAAATCTAGATTAATGTGATCAATTGAATCTACCTTAATCAATCCCAATTTATTTTCTAAGGCTAAAATTGTATAGCACAAGTGCCTAAAAGAGGACTCTATCTGATATAATAGATGGTCAATGAGAGGTTGATGAATCCCCTTAATAAATATATGTTGAATCTCTAATAAACACCCTAGGGTCCAACAATGTAGTCAATTCCTAGCACTCCTATCTTATAGCCTGAGAACCTAGGGAAATGGAATAAGCATGGAAAATAGATCTTGGTTGAGTTGGAATGAGGTTTTATAAGTCTACAGATGATTGTTAATAATAAAAAAGGTGACTGAAGCATGAAATAAGACCAATATTAGTAAAACAAAAGACATAGCTAATGTGAACAAGGCTCATATTCTCCAGTCAGAGTCTCCTATGAAAGGAATATGAAAAGACATGATATGTGGGGTTGCTTGACCAATTTCAGGTTAATACAATACCTTTTTTTTTTTGGCATATTTATCCTTATTTTTCACCTTAAGTGTATGATAAATTTAAAATGAGTAAAAAATGACATTGACTATCTCCCCTCAAAGTAAGTTATTTGAGAATGAATAAGGAAACTTGCAACCATACCTAAGGTAGTGAGAAGCATATAATTGCATTTTAAGATTAGGTTAAATTCTCATTCCCTTCATATAATATTTCTCTCTTTATATTAGCATTATCTCTTTAATCCCATAACTCTATTATTCAAAAAAGACAAATAACTTGGATTATGAAATTTTGTTAAGCCTTATCTATAGTATTTTCATAATAGTCTTATTTTATTCAAATGTGCTATAAAATCCCTATCAAACCTCCTAATAATAACTAGTTAATTTCTCAAAGTATGAGAACCACCTTGCATCTTCGAAACCAATTAATATAATGGGTTGATATCTATGGTTCCCTTAGGATATAATATCCTCCCATTGTGTCTTAAGGATATTTGTATCAAAACATATTTAGGATGGTTTTTAAGGTGTGTTAAGATAACAATCCATTTTTCATTTTACATGAAGGCCATCAATTACTTTAATCTTGCTCATTATGATTACATAAGTCAAGTTGTGTTGTGTTGCATGCTATAAATCATTAATTTATCTTAGATGTATTTATGGAAACCTCCCTCAAACTATCTTAACACTTACCTTCAAGTGAAGTATATAATATCATATATGTGAAACAAAATGGGGAATGGATAATAAAATCAAAGTATTAGTGGTGAGATAACAAGGTTTATGTGATATAAAGGTTGATGGGACCAGTATCCAAAGTTGATTTTGAATTGAAATGAGATATGCTTGTAGTAATAATGTCACACATAATTTTAAATTATAACATAATTATTACCACATTTAAATAATTAATTAACATTACCTTGGATAAAAGAGCAATTTTACCTCAACTTTATGGGATAATTCATTATGTAAAGCTATGTAGACAATGTGAGGGAGTGGTACAAATGGAAGACATGGAAGAAGATTGATTGCATCATGATGAAGTGTGTGAAAATTTTGATTATGATTATGTTAAAGTTATGATGTTTATTTATCTATATAAAGGTGGTGACATACATAGATAAGTTATTAAAATCCATAATCATGTAGTAGGTTATTCATGTTAAACAAGAACTTATACTTATGGCACTGTGTGTAATTTTCACCAGAATGATGTGAAATCAGTGATAATTTCCACATAATTGCCTCATTATTTCATCATCCTTGATAACCAAATAATACTTTTATAATATGTATAATGTGTCTTGTATTAGCTATAGGTCAGATCATAGTAACCGAATTGGCATCTTTTAGCAACTAAACTTGTATCTTATAGCAAAAAAATTCAAATTAAGGTTTCTTTGAAATGGATAAAACAATTGTATAAGTTGAAAAAAGGGATGATGACCAAGAGGGAGTTTGGAAAAGACATTTTTTATTTATTTTATTTTATTTTCTATTTTTTCCTCCTTATATGGTTACCACTCCAATTTTACATCAAAGATTTTTTAATATAGATATTGGCAAAATACAGACTGATTTTATAGTCAACATCTATCAATAATGCCTAGAAGTTTTCATTCCTTTTTTTTTTTATAACTTTTTTGGCCCTAAATGATAAAATAAATAACTTTATCAATCAGAGTGTTTATTCATACTATATATAACCAAATAAATTTGTGGTGGAATAGTCTAAAACAAGGTGATTACCCTTTGCTAATAGAGAGAAAGGGTATACTACAATATCCTACTAATGTAGAAACAAGATCTCTAAAATGTTGAGAGGAATATGAGGCATGTCCACCTAGAATTTTCATGTGAATATCTCCTTCTTAATAATATTCTTTTAAAATTTGATCCTATGAATATTAAATAGTAAGTGAAAATGTACACAATCAATGGTGTGTAGCTTGATAGCTCCATTCTAAAATAATTTTTTTTATTTCATAAGGTCCAATATATATAGTTATAAAATTTACCTTATGACATTTATACTTGAAATAAAAAATTAGAGCCTAATCTCTTAGATAAAATTATCATGTCTTGTTGTACATGTAATTCCATCTTATCCTTTACTAATACACTACTTCAATATGATGCAATTCCTCTCTTTATAGTTCATCCAAATCATTCAGATGTATGAATAGTTCCTTTTATGTTTGTAATAAATCTAATCCAATTTTTAATGTTGTCCTCAAATTTTTTGTGCTCAAATAAGATGGGGAGTACAATCTTCTTTCTATAGACTAATTCATATGGGGTGAGGCCAGTTGTGATATACCATGTAATTTTGTATACCTACACTTATTTATGAATACTATCCTCACAATATTTATGGTCCAAATTAAATATTTTAATGAGGATATTCTCCAATTCCCTATTTGTAACTTTTACCTATCCATTGGATTGAGAATGGTATGGGGTGGATTTATTTTCCCTGATTTCATATTCTTGAACAAGGGTAGTTTTGAGATCATATTTAAATTTATTACATTGATTTTTAATAATATATTATGGTAATATATATTAGATGATACTTTATTCATACACATATTCTTCAACTTTCTCATCTCTTGCATGGGTTAATCATTTCACCTCTTCCTATTTAGTAGCATAATCTATACAAACCAATATGTACACTTTTTTTATTGGATTTAGGATCTATTGATCCAAAAATATCAAGTCCCCAATTATCAAATAATTCTAAAACTAATTGAGGCTAAAGTGGAACCTCATCTGAACATGTGGGTTTCCCCATATATTGGATTTGATCACACTCGTGGGTATATTCAAATGTATCCTCATGAAAAATATAAAAATAGTATCCCTAAGTTAAAATCTTTATGGAAATCCTCTTTATATTAAAATTATCCCCACAGGGTTTATCATGACATACTATAAGGATGACAACAACCTAATATTCATATATACATTGATGCATGACAAAATTAGGTCTAGTGACAAAATTAGGCTGACTCTTTTGACCAAATTATGCCTTTAATTTGGAGATAAATGTTTTGGGAATAATCATGTAGCTAATTAATTATCAATGTCTACATCCAAGGAGTGTTAGAGGTAAAAATATCTTCATCAGGAAATGAGTCATATGCTATTAGACTTTATTCATCAAATTGTAAACATGATAAAAAAAACTACAACTACATTATGATTTCATAGTATATATAAAATATTAATATCAAACTCCTTTATAAAAATCAACCACCTAATTATCCGTATAGTGGATGTAGGTTTATTCCTTAAATAAATTGTTTATACATAATTAGTATAGATGAAAACAATATAACTAGTAGTTTACTGTCTAAACTTGATAACATATAATAAAATAATGAATTAGTATTTTATTACCATATAGTTTAGCTTAGCACCTTGAAGGCTTTTGATGATTAATTATATGATAGAGTTGAAGGATTATTCCTTCAGAGTAGGGACAAATATTAGTGTCATATCATAAGTGTATGTATGGATATGAAAGGTAAATGTCCAATTAGGACCTATCAATATGGTATTTATTATTAATATATCTTTGAGTTCTTGGAAAATTGTTTGACCTGCACTAATACAAATAAAATCAACATCCTTAGAAATTAAAAAAAATAAAGGTGCTGAATTTTAATGAAATATTTAATGAATCTATAGTAATAAATAACATTTCCTAAGAAAATTATAATGTATTTTTCATTTAGTATAATTGGTAAGTCCTTGATTATGATAATTTTGGTAGGATCTACATTAATACCTAAAAGTGAGAAGTGGTGTCCTAATACAATACCTTAGTCATCAACATGTAGCATTTTTCATAAATTAGGGACATCTTATTGTCTTGATACCATTGAAAGACTTTATCAAGGTTTTATCGGGCTTAATCATATGTTTCCCCATATACTATGAATTCATCCATGTATATTTCAACATAGTCATGGGATATATTGGAAAATATGCTTAAGACATCCCTTTCAAAGGTGGTTAGAACATTGCACAAACTAAATGGAAGTAAACCATATTTATAGGTACCCCAAAAACATGTAAATGTAGACTTAGCTTGGTCCTTGGGATCTATTCTAATCTGATTGTAGCCACTAAATCCATCAAGAAAGGAGAAGTAGTTATTTCTTGCTAATGTGTCAAGAAATTGATAAATAAAAGTTAGAGAAAAGTGATATTTCATCATAGTTGAGTTCAATTCCATATAATCCACACATATACACCATTTGTACTACCTTTTAGGTATATTAAAAAGGGGTGAAACCCATTTACTATCATAAATATGATAAATACACCTTGAATTTAATAGTTTTTATAACTCAGGTTTGATTATGTCTTTGACAACATTCTTCATTCAACATTATGATTAGTGAGTGGGTTTACGATCTTCATTAATGTAAATATGGTCGGTACATAAATCTAGATGAATTCATTACATATCATGATAATCTAAATAAAAATTTGTTTCATGTTTGTGGACCATGGTGACTAGCTTGGTTTCTTCTTGAGGTTCTAACTAATTGTTGATATTCAGTGGTTCTCTTGGAAATGTTTCCACTCTTTTGAATATAGATAAAATGGATTCTACATTATCATATAGTGGAGGATAAATGAAATGGTGTGGTAGTAGTTGATGAAAGGTCCATCTATCTCTTCTATTATCAGAGGGACCAACTTCAGGGAGAATGTTTATGAGATAACATGGTATACATTACAATATATTATCTATTTATGAACCCTCTAGATAGATGTTTTTTAAGATATGAGAAAGCATTGTGTCTTCTTTTTGGTTTCTTAGGGATATACTATTATCAATTATGTATAAAGTATGCAATAAATATTTTTCCTCATCAACCTATTCTACACATGGAGGTTGTTCTTCTTCATATGAAGGTTAGGAATTTGGGTATAACACTAATTTATTAATTGCATTGACATTTGAAATCATCATGTTTCTTGATATAAAAATAGTAAAATCATCAACTATAAATATCCATGATCTTCCTAAGATAATTGTATATATCCCTAGCTTATTATTATATTATAGGATGATGAAATCAACTAGATATTCCCATAAATCCATAAATTTGAATAAATCTTAAATCATTACTTCTAGTTTGTCTATGGATCCATGAGCCATTTTTAGAAATGTAAGTGTTAGGTGAAGTTGTTCTAGTCCATGTTTATGCATGGTTTCCATATTCATGACATTAAAGGTTAATCCTAAATCAATAAATATATTAGGTATCATCTAGCTATTAATGTTTAAATTAACTATATGGATATTGAGATCATAATACTTAGGCAGAACCACATTAACTAGCATGATGTTTGTAAGTTGTCCAACTACTTAGTCTTGGTATCCTTCCTTTTAAAATTGAGTTTATTTAAACATAGTTCATAGACGCTTTGGTGTATATAGGTACACCTTTTATGGCCTAAAATTTTTGTATATTGACACATCATTCAATTATCCTAAGAAATAAAAATTAGGTTCTAGATTATGATGTTAAATGTTCAACATTTTAAGGAAATGAGGGGTTTTAGGCACTTATTATGTTGTAGTGAAACTTGGTTTAGGATTAATAGTGGGTTTGAATGGTTATGGATTAGTATGGGTGTTTATAATATTCTTAGGAGGTTCAATGATCACATGTGGGGTGGGTTTTGGAAGAACACATCCTAAATGAAGGTGGAATTCATTTATATCCATAGTTTAGGTTGAATATTTCATTATTTTAGTGGTTCGTATTGTTTGAAACAACTTATTTTCAAGGTTTGTTATAGGTTATACGCATATTTGTGGTTATGTATTCGGCATCAAATATGGTTATTATTATTGCTAAATAAATTTAGTTAGGGAATCTGACATTTGGTTTAATTAGGGTTGGTTAATCCTCCATGGTTGATGCCATGAGTTAGAGGGATGGGACCATTTTTATTATAATTTTTAGTTTGCCAAGTATAGTTTTGTGAGGGTTATGTTTGCTAATTTAGGGTTTTTCAAGGCTGAGTTTGGGATGGATGCCAAATACTTAGGGATGGGACATTTAATTGTTATCAATTATGGTTTTTGGGTTATATTTCTATCTAAGAACATTGTTTATAATTAGGAAAAACTTAAAAAATGAGAATTTGAAAATGAAAAGTTTGGTGGCATACCTTGATTATTAGGCCTAGGAGGCCATTGTCTTCATTGTGGTATGTAGAAAATTTGATCTCCTTATTCATCAATTGCATGTAAATATATTGTCTCAAGATATTCCTCAATTATGATGGTCATTTTCACTCTAATATCTTGACATTTACAATCTACTTTTTTCTTTGTATAGACTGGACAAAAAATCATCAAAGCTTGTTTTCTTTATTCTTAATTTTTCCTTATGTGCAATGTATCCAATTGAGTATACATATGAATAATTATATCTTCCTTTAAATCATATATAAATTTTATTACATCAGTTTTTTAGAGTCTATTTTAAGTTGATGAAGAAATTATCTTTATAATATGAGTTTTGTTCATTACTGATTTTAAGCAACTCCTGCATAGAAGTGCTACTCATCAAATGATAGTGTTGAGATATCTCGTCCACTTATCAAGTTCAATGCCTCTAAAAAATATTATATATATCATTTCAATAATATTAATTTGATTTATTCTCTATCCATTATAGTTTTTTTGGATTTTTAGGCTAAATATAAATCATTCCATGTAGTCTTCTATTGATTTATCCTCTTTTTATGCCATCTTGAAGATGCCATCTCTCTTATAGTTCCTTCCTTGAAAATAATATTAATATTTTGAAATAAAATTTTCCTTCATTTCCTCCCAAGTGTATATTTCATAGTTACCTAGTCCCATTAATCATCTAAGGGATGTATCCTTGAGTGTTGCCATAAATAAATTTAACTTTAGAACATCTTCATTATATAGATACAACATAAGACATCAAACTCAAATAATAATGTATCTAGATCCTAACTTACCTTTCCCATAAAAACAATAAAGATATAATGAGGCATATTATTCATACATACATTTCTCCCTAGGGTTTGGATGGTAAATTTGAAATTTACAGACTCATTGGCAGTGTTCTCTTCTTAATGGTCTACAAAAAATATACTTACCTTGTTTAAACTAGAAGTTTTTCACCCACTTTTATAATTTTATGTATATATACATCATTCTCTACTATTATCATGACTATGACTGTAATAATTACAACTATCTCTCTCTCCTACACTCACTGTTAACTATCTACTCTTCTTCTTTCACTCTCTCTCCTAGTTCTATTTGCTTAAAACTCTCAAATCCTTTTCTATACTCCTTTGAAACATATTTTAGCATTATATATGATTATTTGATCATATATGACTCTAAATGATGTAGAGGAATCCTAATGAACACTCATTAATAATGTTCACTTCTTTTATGTCAACTTGTTCTTTTTTTACCAAGGATCATAATCTCAAATGCTCAAAACTTGATTCAATGTTAATTGAATAAATGAATATTATTGGGATAATTTACATTATCGCTATACCCTTCTTTGACTCTCTCACCAAACCACACAACATTTAAGCACAACTCTTCAATCACTGATTACTTCGTTTTCTTGTTCTCACTCTCTGGTAGCCTTTTTTAGGCCTTTTCATTGGTATATACAATTGAAGACTAATATTGAGAAACTAAAATGATATTAAAGTACCCCATATCCTCTAATTCCTCTTCACAAGTTTTATTAGCCCAAATTCACACCTATATGTACTTTGCATCCCCTATTTAGACCTAATTAGGTCTCCTTTACCATGTTTTACATAGAGTCATCCTAAACCATACACACTAGTACCATACAAATAGAAAACCTTAAAAATATGTTAGGATAAAAAAAATCAAACAAATAACAAATGTTTGTGTTATTTGGCTAGTGTAATCTCTCACTACTTCAATTTTAATTCCTAAATACTAGTACAAGGTTTTCATTGTCTGCAATGGCCTGAGAGGCTTTAAATTTGAATTCAATGAATCTTTATTGTTTTCATACCTTTATACGACATCATTAATACTTTATCAACACCAAAAATCATTCAAAATAATGGTTTCAAAGTATTATGTTAACACATTCTACCTAGGTAAGTTCATATAGGGTTATAGTGCACTTTTTATTCACCTTAGGCACTGAAACATCCCATCAAGAGTCATTTTTAATAATTTACCCTTATACACCATATTAATAGTATAACAGTCTCTATAAATACATATACTTCATTACGGATATCACATATAGGTTTCTTAATTGTCTCTTGCGGATATAATACTCATAGACTATTAACTTGAATTCTTATTCTTATTAGAATCAAACACAATTTTATATGAATGAAAAAACAAAAAATATAGTTGTTTATAATCTTGGGATCATCCTCATGCCCATGTTCTTTACTTTGATAGGATCTTTATGCACTAGTCTCTCAGATTTAATGAAATAACACAAAATACTTGTCACAGTCTAACAAGATACCAATCTTTACACTTATATTACAGAGTACTATTCTAAAACATTTAAGGTTTTCAATCATATAAATAAATTTAAAAAATTATATAAAAGCAAAGGTATACAATTATAAATTTAAAACATGTTAACTTTCATTGATTCCTTTTTTCAAATTGTCTACTCTGTCACCATGGACATAATACATAGTTCTTCAAGTTTCTCATTCATTCATGATTCTCCTCCATACCTCTACCTTCCAAAAAATTATAAGTAATCTAATTATTATAACACCTTCATACTACCAAAAACTCATTTTATTCCTCCTATATACAAGAGAAACTACTTTTTTGACAACTACCTTTTATGACAACTACCATAATGTGGTTATTTCATTCAAAACTCTTGGTCTATGCCACCTTCCTTAAGATATGAAGGTATAAAACATTCCTACACTCTAATAATCCCATTTATGATATTATATAGACATTTTATAACATGACACTTCTTGAAATTTACTCAAAATACTCATAAACACATAAGCCCAATTCAAATATTCAAAAGGCCCATTTTGACCATAAAATGCCAAAGGGATACCAAAACACACTAAAGGACTATTTTAAAGAATCAAATGCCTTAAAAGTGATACTAACACATACCTCACATAAATTTCACACCTAAAATTATACTAATGATAATATTTACATTGTTTGTCTTGATGATCCTACATCATTCTCTCTAGTAAGAAAAGATTTGAGGATTGCTCAAATATATTGTTTTATTCTTCTTTCTAGTTTTACAATTCTTGATCCTTGGATCTTCATTATATTTTATTAATACATCATTATTAAAATAATACTTATATATGATCTCATGATTTCCTCTATCAAAATTTACAATTATACTTCCTTACTTCCATTGCTTGCTTGCATCAACTAGAATCTGATGTACACTCATACTTTGAGCTTTTCCTTTGTCATATGGGTGGCCTAAGGCCCAAAAAACTCATATTACATTTTTATTTCTCATATTAACATAATTTTATCCTAAATAGTCTAACAAAAATAAATTTAATTTCATTTTTAGATGCTTCGTCACTGAGATTTAGACTTAAATATGACTCTTTGTACTCTAACTCTCTCACTATTGCCATCAATTCTTCCTCTTCATGTTCTTTGTCCTCCATAATGAGGTTATCAAATATTTAAATATATACCTTATATTCATTCTCTGTTATTTCAGCATTAAGGGCCTATTCTATTGTTGCTATTTATGCCTCCAATTTCTCTTGATTCTTATAAACAATCATATAACCAAATTTCATGCCTCAACCAATTATGTTTATTTTCCCCAACCTTCATTAAGGTCTACAAACTGATCTACCTCTTTCTCTTCATATTTCCATCATCTAGTTTTCTTAATGCATGTCACCCATGCAATATTTCCTCTTATCTTTTTATATCTTCATCTAACATATCTCTCAATATTTTTGTCTCTTGGACCTATTTCTATTGATAAGGTTCACCTACTTGTCTCTCATGACCTCATTTTAGTCTCTCTCACTCTATGACCTCACCTGAGTCTCTCTCACTCTCTTGTACTTTAATATGACTCTTATTTATCTCTCTAATCTCTCCTTGAGCTTATGATTGAGATTCTAAAACCTCTATCTCTCTTTATTAAGCCTCAATGGATTTAGGGATTGTTGTTCTTGAAGACTATCATTCTCCTCTTCCCACAAAAATTAATTCTTTGATACCAAATGATGAAGAGGGACATCATTATCTTATCTTCACATGCCTATAACTCTAATACTTACAACTATATATATCTCTCTCCTATATTCACTCTTCACTATCTCCTCTTCTTAGCTCGCTCTCTCTCCTATTTCTTGATGCTTCAAAATCTTAATTCATATTCTATACTCCTTTGAATAATATATTTTACTTATATATTATTATTTTATAATATTTAACACCAAATGATTTAGAGTAATCTTTATGAATACTCATGTATTAATGCTCACTTCTTTTATGTCAACTTGTTTTTTCTTTGACCGAGGCTCATAAGGTCAAATGTGTAAAACTTGATTTAGTTTGACTTGACTCAATAAATGTTATTTGTAACATTTCCATACTCATTCTATCCCTCTTTGAACTTATCACCAAACCACACAACTTTTAAGCATAACTCTTTAATCACTGATTACTTCTTGTTCTTGTTCTCACTTTCTAGTAGCCTTTCTAGGCTTTTTTCACTAGTATAAACACTTAAAGACTAATATTGACAAAATAAAATAATACTAACATAAACTATATGCTATACTTCCTCTTCAAAAGTTTTGTTAACCCAAATTCACACCTAGATTCACTTTTATCCCCTATTTAGACCTAATTAGGTCTCCTTTACCTTGTAGTACACATAGTCATCCTAAATTATACAAACCATTACCGTATACATAAAAAAAAACTTAAAAATATGATACACCACACTAAAATAAAAATAATAAAAAAAATTGTGGTGTTTTTCTAGTGGAATCTCTCACAACTTTAATTTGAATTTGTAAACCCTAGTTCAAGGTTTTCACAGTCTACAATGGCCCAAGAGGCTTAAAATTTGACTTTAATGAATATTTATTGTTTTAATACCTTTCCAAGGCATAATTAAAGTCTTTCATAGATGGAATCATCTTCTCCAATCTCTATCCTTGTTAAGCAATACCAAAACTCATTTAAAATAATGGTTTCACAAGATTTTATCAACACAATTTGCCTAGGTAAGTTCATATAGGGTTCTAGTGCACTTTTGGATCACCTTAGGTTATTAAACATTAAATCAAGTGTTTTTTTAAATAATTTAGCCTTATACACTATCATCATACTACAATATTCAATATTCATACTTATACTTCATTATGGAGATCACACAGAGGGTTCTTGATTGTTTCTTATGGACATAGTACTCACAAACTATTAACTTGAATTATTATTATTATTAGAATCAAACATAGTTTTATATGAATTAAAAAAAATAACACACAGATGGTTCTACTCCTAGGATCATCCTAAAACCTAGGTACCTTACTTGAATAGGTTCTTTATGCACTAGTCTCTCAAATTCAATGAAATAACACAAAATACTTGGCACAGTCTAACAAGATACCAATCTTTGCACTTAAATTATAAACTACTACTATAAAACATTTAAGTATTTAAATCACATAATTATATTCACAAAATTATATAAACACAAATGTATATATTTATAAATTTAAAACATTTTAACTTTCATTGATTCCTTCTTTTTACATTGTCCACTTTGTCACCATGGACATAATACAAAGTTCTTAAATTTTCTCCTTCATTACTGATTCTCCTCCATATATATACCTTATACAAAATTATAACTAACTCCTATCAATATTATAACACCTACCTACTACCAAAAAATCATTACATTCTTTCTACATACAAGAGAACCTGTTTTTTTGACAACTACCTTTTGTGATAACTACCTTAATGTGGCCATTACATTCAAAAATATTGGTCTATGCCACTCTCCTTAGGATATGTACATAAAACACCTTCCTACACTGTCCTAATCACAGTTATTACCTTATAAAAACATTTAATAACATGATACTTCTTGGCATTTACTAAAAATACTCATAAACACATAAGCATAATTCAAATATTCAAAAGGCCCATTTTGGTTGGAAAATGCTAAAGGGATACCAAAATAAACAAAAGGATTATTTTAATTACTAAAATTAATTAAGCATGATCCTAAGACATCCCTCACACACATGTAACCTAACCTTCTACTCATGATCATATTTACATTGTTTTTCTTGATGTTCCCGCATCATAATTATTTATCAATCTCTACAATCCCTTGTGTGTAGTAAATAAAAAGGTTGGGATTTTATATGGGAAGAGAGTGTCTCCTAATTAGATTGGTGTGGAAATTATTGATAATTTTTTGGTTGTACAATGAATATCTTGTCTAATTAATTAAATTTTATAGGTTTAATGTTACTCTTAAGAGCCAAAATAGTTTTAAATGCTCTCTTGGAGAGAAGTTAGGGAAAGGGTAGAGGGATTTAAATTCTAAATTCTTAAGTATGAGGTGATCACAAGAATCCTAAAAATCATGTAGAAGGGTAATTATTAGGGGTATGAAAATCCTCTTCCTCAATATTCTTAGCTTGTGCTACCAGTCTAGTCAAGACTCTTCCATCCCTAGCTCTTCTAAATACCAGTATGGATTGTGTTGAGGTGTTTCCTCATGATCTTCAATTGATGTAGCTTGTAAATATGTTACTATATGAAAATTTGACCACTTATGCAATAATATATCTAGTTAGTCTCATTCCATCTACATGAAAATTAAACTTCTTTTTTTTATTTTTGCCTACCTTATCCTACATAGGGTTAGTACATCATATGTTTTTGGATCTTTTACTAATCTACTTTTTCATCAATTGAAATTTATGTCTAGAAAGTAAGAAATATAACTAGGAAAGTATTAAATTATTCTAAAAAATATAAAATATTTGGAAATAAAAATAATTTATCAATCTTGGAGATACAAGTGTTATGAAACATTCTATGGTAACAATGCCAAAATTTTAACCACCAATTAAATTTATGAAAACCAATCTCTAAATTTATAACCCAATCTAGAAGATAAAACAACTAATTGGTTTAAAAAACAAACTATTTCATTAATTTTTAACACAGGGCATGTTCATGTTTGACAATATGTTAGAACTATATGTGAAACACTTACTCACCTATTGAATTATATCAGTTATAGATAGTAACACACTTGCATAAATGAAATTACATGTATTGAAAGTAGTTGTAAGTAAATCACAATTATAAGAAATAAATTAACTAAAATGAATTCAATTAAATATTGTGGAAGCTTCCTATAATAAAATAACAATCATTAAAATTTATTTAAAAAATGTAGGAAATAATTACAATACTTAATTCAAACATATATCTATCTAAAATATATAAATAAATTTTTGCATACCAATTATATTGACTAATCTAACAAGCCAAGATCTTCACTAAAAATCCTCCTAAATTGACCCTCCTCACTTGGGTTGATTTCCAATCCTCCTCTTAAGCTTTAATACATTTATCATGACCCTATTTTATTGTACTTTCTTGATCTGGATGATTATTGGTTCATCTTTTATAATACTTAAAAACATGTTAAAATACTATTATTTATTTGATTCATTTATATAATCTATTATAATATTAATTTATTTTATTCTTGATAAGACATTTTGTTGTTATAAATATTTATATTGCATGAGGATATTAAATTTTGGTGAATACATTGATTTATTGTTTTAGTTCCATTGAATTACTATTTATTTATATTATGATTATCTAGTGTATTTATTTATCTTTATAAGTTCAGATATTAATGATGATTTGTTTTTCAATTACATGGACAAGTACATGAACTAGGTTGCATTCAGACCCAAGCAGCCAGTAAGATGGAAAAAGAGAGAAAATGAAACCATGAGTTTTTAATATAAATTTGAGCTTTTGTTTTTCCTGATCTCTCTCTTACAAGTTATCATTTATATTACTTGTTTGACTTGACATAGTTATGCTTGTATTTCATCTTCACCTCATTTTGAGCAAATGAATGAATGGATTCTTATTCAATTTAATCTTGGATAGTTTTCCCTTTTGATTTTATTCATGTTGTTGTTTGACTCTAAATTATTTGTTCCTAAATGTCATTCCTTTTGCATATAGACTTAGCCTAGTTTTCAATTTGTGGTGGTCAATTTTATTTCAATAACATTATACTCTTTGATAAATCTTATGCCATGTTTTTTTAGACTGTTGATGGTATTCAATTATTGACTTTCTCTTGATCAACTTCTAGGTTAAGGAAAGGGACCATGAGTCTCATGGACTTAACATTATGTCGTTTGTTTTGTGATTGGCATTGACTTAGTAAAATGTCTTTGGCTTGACCTTATATGCAAATTAGGTCAAGATGATTCCATAAATCTTTATTTTTTTCATTTTAGAGTTTTAAAATGGTTGATTCATCTTCTTTACTTACATATTAGTATTTTGGATCGAAACTAAGGAAGAATTCAAATTCTTACTTTTTATTTGTAGAAATCCAAGTAAGTTTTATATTAAATTATTAATTGAATTTTTATAGGTCATATATGGAATATTATTTTATTTTATTTTTGTATGGAATCATATGTAGTTGTTTTATTTAGAATAAAATGATGAGTGGTTTATTTTAAGTTATTTCTTACTAAAAACATAGGTCACCATGTGAGGGTCAGAACTTATAACTTATTATATTTCGTTATCATGTTATCATGGAGCTATTTAGGAATAAAACTATTGAAAAATATACAAGTTTAGTTTGTGATATTTTTTATTATTTTCCTATAGGATTTTGTCTACAATGGTTATATGGATTTTGGGTGGACCTACAAATGAATTTTTAGGTTATTATTCTGCTTAAAAAATCCATTATTTTTTTGTGTTATTTATTCCATGGGTTTTTATACATCATTTCATTTTCAATTTTAATAGAATCATTCTTATCTATTGAATTATGGTTGTATGTTTTGTGAACTACTATAATCATTTCATGGAAAATATTAAGGAAAGGTTATTAGGGTTTGAATTTAAATCCTAGTTATTATTTTATCATTTGGTTATGATTTCAATTATAGGTCAATATGGATTGTCAGTTTCTTAACATAGTTTTATTGATAATATTTTTTAATGTCAAGTTGTTTGTGACTATAAGATGTAATAATGATTATTGGAAATATGTCCATGACTCTTTTAGAGGTTTACTCATTGCTTGAGCTCATTTATCTAAGTTATATTATTTAATTTAAGTGTGTAGGGATTATTTGGATGCATTTAATTATGTATGTGATTTAAGGGATATGATATTTGAGGTTCTAATGATGTGGTACTTAATGGAAGTGTTTATTAATTTGAATAAGATTGCTTGGGTCTTTGACATTTTTATACTTGATGACATTGTCAATGATTACCTTGATTTTAATTCACTATTATTTAAGTTATTTTTTTAAAATAATATTATGCGTGTTCTTGGTTTCTAGCAATAGTGTAATTTCATTTATTTTAGATGTTAAATAAAATAAAATATTGATATTTAAAAGTGTAACCAATTGGTTACAAACATAAGTCCCAATCCACGCAAGCTCAAATGAAGATTTATTGCATTTGGAATAAATGAAAGGATACTACCTTGTGTAATTATTAATATAGATGGTTCTTAAGTTATTTTTCATTCAATTGGTTATTGTGATGTCAAATATCATAATGTCTTTTATGTCCTTTCTCCATAATTACTTAATTAACTAGATCCACATCCAACTAATGGTTGGTTGTTTAGGACCACTTATGGTTGGGTTCATTGGGATTGGAGAGCTGGGTATTGCTAGTGGAACCTGCATGTAGAAGATTGTTTGGTTTTAAATCATTTAAAATTTGCATTATTTATAATGAAAGAGAAGTTGATGATGCTTATTTTGTAAAGTGAATCAAATAAAATTGGATATTTTTTTGTATGGCATTCATTGATAAAAATGGATTATTTGAGTTATTATATTTAGTAATATTATCATGTTTATACTTCATAAAAAGGTTTATTTGGTGTTTAGGTTGATTTAACTCTTATAAGATTCATATTGTCCATCTATCTTGTTACTCAAATCAATAATTTATTATACATAATGCTTTAAGGTACTTTGTTATTTTATTCAGATATTGTTGAATATGACCTTAGTGTAATTTATTTAATGGAAAGTTGTCTTCATAAGTTAATAATTTTATAGCTAAAAATATTAAGCTATAAACTATTAAATAAATTTTTATTTATATGTTATTGAATGGAACTAGGTGCCTTCATTTACTCTCTTTATTTAATAATGAAATAAGTAAGAGTACTTGTTAGCGGTAACTGTATAAATTGCATATCAATTGTTTATTGAGTTAACTCTTCATGGGTTTATGAGAAGTGTACCTTCATATAGAATTAAGGTGACCACATTACCTTGAGTAAAATATTAAATTATATATAATTATGATATTGAGTTGTTAAATATAATTATTTATTTATAAATGACAAATAAAGTTATAAGTTTTCAAGTATTAATTATTGGTCCAAATACTTAGATGGATGTTTCAAAATCAGAATAGGATCATATTTTTTGATTTCATATAAATATCTATCTTGATCTTTTGAATCTTAAATATAATTGTAAATAATTGACATTCATCAATGATATGGATATGAAAGAATGTTTTGTTATTTATTGTATAAGGTTATACCTGAAATGACATTTGGAAATGATAAAAACAAATTTGACATGTATATTTTAGATGTTTTACTCTTGAGGTCTAAGAATAATATTTAATCGTGCTATGAAATTTTATATTTATTTTTTAGAGGGAAACATTGTTATGTTTTATTTTTGAACCATGTGTTATTAGGACCAACATACCCCATTTTATTTCTTTACAAATAGGACCCTTGTAAATGTTTCAAAACATCTATATCCTAGTTTAGCTTTCATGAGGCTATTATTTTTAGAATTTGAAGATCATCCACCTAAAAAGGGATGGATCCTTGCATGTTTAATTATGATTTATGAGATAACCGTACTGATGATTACACTTGGATGGATAAGTGTAAGTTTCATGGAGGAAGGCAAGGTTCTTGAACAAAAAACCCTAAGGGTTTAAATTCAAATTTTCATAGGAGTAAATTTAGTGAGAATTGGTCCTTTAAAAAAAGACCCTAAGTCTAATTTCACATTAAGGCTTGGTTATGTTTTTAAACATACCAAAACCTTGACATAAATTATACTTAAATACCCTTTTATATTCCTTCCCCATTTTAAATCCCTCATAACCTCATTAAATGTTATGTCCATAAGCCCCTTTTTGTCCTAGACTAAGACCTTATCAACATTTAGCTTATGTTTTAATCTTGAAATGTCTTGGTGTTTGTTAAACATAGGTTATTCCTCGAGGATCATAAACTTTAGTTTGAATCACTACACGTATCATTTATAATTTGATGTATTAACTTGGATGCAAATATAATGGTCTTCACTTCCCTAGAGTCCCAATCAAATGGCACAAGATCATCCTAGGATAGACTATGCACTAAACCCCACTCATTATAAAATTTTATATGAAATTTATTTTGATGATCTCACTCCCATCATTTGACATTCATAAGGATGTCTTTGACATAAATGAGGACTTCAGAATAAACCCCATCTAAACTCTTATCCTTAGTCTAAAGGGGAGATTCTAAAAATTTAAATCTTAGGATTATCACATTAAAACATAGACCATAGTGTGTTTTAATACTATTAATCTAAGGTTAACTCATCTGGTTAAGCCTATGTGCATCATAGAATAACTTAGTGATTATGCATCTTATAAGATCCAACTATCCACATTCCCCTGATGACCTTAATCCAAAGGTGTGAGATCCAAGAGCCCCTGAAGCTAAGCTAATTAAAGAAGACCTCTCAGATCATGATCAATGGTTCACACTCATCACCTAGCTTGATCTAATTGAACATGTTAACGCTAAAGTCCTGAGATTACCAAGAATGTGATGTATGGCATCTTATCATTTGGTTAAAGGAACCTCATGAGATTAAATTTGATAGTCTCACTCCTATCATTTGATGTTCATGAGGATGTCTTTGATGTTAGCAAGACTGTCAAATTTAACCACAACTGATCTCTCAAATAGTCAACTTTGACTTTATAGATCATGATAGATGGTTGTCACTCCATCATTGATCTTGATCCAATGGCATGAAGTGAAGGTGGAATTTTAAACCAAGGACCCTAGAGCTTGATAGCTCGAAACATGGATGAACTACATCCAGTCATTTCCCAAAGAGGCTAGAATGTGCCACTTTGCATAACCAGGTCATGTAGGATCTGAACAACCCATCAAAAAAGACCATTGAGATCTTAATCAGTGGATCACATTCATCTTAGAATCTTAATCTAATGGAGTGACATAAAAGGATTTATTAAAAATAAAATTGATAATTTTCAAAGGGATTCCCATGGGAGTGCCATGGGAACAACCTTAAGGAGGTCCATGTAAATTCCATGTAAGCACTAAAAGACAATCCTAAGATTTGGTATGCCTAACAAGATAGGATTTACATAAGTGATGTCATCCATAATATCTGAGACATGAATAACTTTATGGAATATATCACCTTCACCATTAAATCCTTAAAACCCCTACTATACTAGATTAAAGCCCTAAACCTTGACTTAAAGCCTCAAAACATGACTGCTAAGGATACAACTACATTACATAAGCTTAAAGTGTCATCTTGACCATTAAGACCAGTCATATTCCAAGGGAATTGAGATCATAGAAGTAACAAGGAAATAGTGAAAAGAAGAGATAGACATGTATCTATCTACAAACCATGAAGGGAGGCACTTTGGACATAGTTAATTGGACAAAAGAGCATTAGCCAGTAGCATGAAGAATTGGTTTGATATTTTCTTCACAATTGAAGAGTTGTAACCTTTGTCATCTATTGAGTAAAGGGTGGTAGTCACTAAGAGAAATTTTGATGACCTAGTTGAAATTCAAATGATAGGTCTTCATCAATCTACTACTAAACCTAAGGTATTACATTACATTGACATCCTTGCACCACTATTTGTTCATTTTAGAATAGACAATGGTTGGATCATCAAAGAAGTAGGGTCAAGTAGAATTGCCTATATTTCCCTAATAATTTTTGAAGGCTACTATAAGCTCCATAGATCTCACATAAACCTCAACTCCATCAAATAATAGACAACCCAACATAATCTTGATGCTATCTTGAGACCTTGGTTAATCTAAGGAACTCATATAGCTAAGAAACATGATGGTAGAATCCATATCATTTAATTTAGAGAAGGGATTAAGATCATTATGACCCTATTATTTAGATATTTAGGGGTAGCCACCATAAGTTATGTTGACCCCAGATGGGTTTCTTACATATATTTTAGGTGGAAGAGAAGCTAACTCTACCTATTAGAGAGATGATTAGCATCAACTTGGAAAGATAATTTAATGGCATTGAGAAAAGGATAATCCAATAATTCACCATGATGTCCTATCTAATGGATTCATTAATGGAATCCACTCATATTCCTAGTGTTAAGAATTGGTCCTTCCATAGCAAAATTACCATTTCTCATCCCTATGTGAACTTTCACATCTTTAAGTACAAAGCTCATATGTAGTTAATTATTGATTGCATATACCCTACTTCGGTCAGGAATATCACAAGGAACCCCATGCCCAGGATGCACCCTCTTATCAAGAAGTATGTTGAACTCATGGGGGATATTCGGTAGTATCTAAACTACACCCTTATCAGAATAGTAGGGATCATGACGCAACCATTTAGGTTACCTATCTGTGTCCCCCTCAAGTTGGCTGAGCAAGAAATTGCTTATAAAATATTCTAAGGAAATTATAATGTTTTTAGGTAGAAGAGGAAGGACATTCTACGTCTCTTCCCATTCTTGATCAAGACAACTTTAATCTAGGACTAGAAACAATTAGACATGATGTCCATACATATGGATGCCTTATACTTTTCAAAGGATGACCTAAAGGAATAGGACCAAAATAAAAAGGTTGTCCCTCATTTGAATTCAAAGAAACTAACCAAAGTAACCTATGAGCACATGGTTGGTCCATATGACCATTTCTAAACCAAAGCTACAAACCTTTAAGAAGTCCTTCCTAGGTGCAGGTAGCATCATTTCAAGCTTAAACATAGACTATACATAGAGGAGAAACTAGATAGGGAGAGATGGAAAATGAACACATTGTAGTATCATCTACTACCTTCTACCTCTAATACACCTCCAAGTCAGCCACAATATCAAGCACTCTAAATTCAAGGACCTGGTGAGAATAAAATATAAAAAGGATAGGATAAGTCCCTTCATCATTATCCATGCCTATGAAACCATCTTCTCCAGTTGAACACTTTGATATGGTTTCCCTAGAACCATATGAGATGGTGGAAGAATATTTAAAGAAAATTGCATAGACCTATGGGTTTGATTAAAAAGATGAGAGATCCACAACTAAGGTGGCACAAATTAAAGTACCTTAAATAGTTGAAGAAGAGAATGGAAAATAAGTGGCATTGGAATTGGTCCCTATCACACAAAATAAGAGGGAAGCTGCATTGGTCCTTGCCCCTAGGTCCTCAAAAAGATCAAAGGTGATATAGACCCATCCTACTAGTGAATTAAATTTATTTAGTGATGAGTTCCTCATACATAGACCTATCATTCCTGACTAGTTCATATATGGGAAACTCTAAAATGTTCCTTCACAATCACACTCACTAGCAATTACCAGCTCTATAGGTGGAGATCTCCTTAACAATGTCAAACCCTGGATCAAGGAGCTCATGAAGTAGCAAGAAGAAATAAGAATTATTCAAATATCCAAAAAAAGTTGAAATAAAATAAATACCTAAGATCACTAAGTGGAATTTGTATTAAAACCCCAGAGACACCTAAATCCTCTAAATTAGTAGCCATTGTCATGTATAATCTAGGTACAATAGGGTTTGAAAGGGTAACAACCAATAAAGCTACCATTGGCACTAAGGAGTTCACCTTTAAAAAGGTGGAACATTTTATAGGCCTAACTCCTATACAATGGTAGGTAAAAGGGGAACATCCCATCCATCAAGAGGATGTGTCAAGTTTGTTGGTGGTCTAATCAGTAATGACCTTGGCTAGAATCTAGAAAAGGAAAAGAAAGACTTGGAAACATAGGTTACATTTTAAGTCCCTAAGGATATAATGAAACTGATAAATAAGTCCTTCTTTAACATATTTGAATGTTTGAGGGCCTTCAAGCTTAGATCAAATACCTTAACCCATAAAATTAGGAAAGCACAAACATTACTCACTCATTGGTAAAACTCTAGAGATTAGGCAACTAAATTGATTAATGTCCATAACACCAAATAGGTCCAAGGTATGAAGATCATCAATTTGAAGCATTTATATGCCCTCTTAAGATTCATTAAAGATAATATATTAGACTTGAGAAACTGGTGTGATAGTGTTAATAGATTTATGGAGCAATACAAAGGATTGATAGTAAGGGTGGAGAAGCTCTTAAATGCACTATTGGTAAACCCTTCTAAGACCAATGTCACAAGCCTGATGGATGATGAAACGTTCAAGAAAAGGGTTAGTACCTTCATCCTAAACATCAAGGAGAACCAAGGCTAGCCTATCAAAGTCAATCAAAAGGTCCTTTATATGATCATTACATCAGGGAAGAAAATTACAAAGGCCTAATACATTTAGGAACTTAAATCCAATAGTGAGAAAAAAATAACACATTAGCAGGACAAGAAGAGGATTGTTTGATGAAGCCTACAGTCAATTTCGAGCTAATCAGAGAATAATATACTAAGGTGAATAACATCCTCAAGAAGTAACCTAAGGGACCAACCAATATAAGATAAAATAATATTCTTTTGTAATACATATGCTAGTCTGTTAGATTATATTAGTCCTTTTGTCAAAATTGGCATAAAAAACCTTTTACATTTTAATCTTTGTATTAAGGATACATGTCCTTATCATAGCATGGATATTATGAAAAGATAATTGGTATACCACCTATGTTTCCTATAAATAGGCAAAGGTTACCATTTTATAAAGAAAGAGACTCTGAGCAATTTGTATACAAAAGAGCATTTAATACTACTAAGGAATTCTAAAAAGATTGTCTGAATAGTTCATTGAAAGCCAATGTTGTCTCTCAATTTCATGTTATTGTAGTAAATTTTAATGGTTCTCTACATTATAAGCTACATTTTATATCATAGGGATATTAATTTTTTCTAATATTAGATTAACTAAAAATATATTAGGTATACTTCATTTTATTTGCTGTGCATTTGGATGTGCATATGTTATTCAAGTTATAGTATCAAACTTTTAAAGTAAACTTGGTTCTTACTTGTGGTTTATATATCTCCTTTGAAGATTGCTAGGTTTGTGATGTAATATGAGTTTATATTATTTTACATAATAAATTGGTTCATCTATACTCAAAATAATTAGAACTTTGTCATAATATTTGAGAGGGGAATTTGAAATCAAGTTCTCTTTTTTGCCTTACCCTTCCTTTTTCTATTTTCTTTATCAAAACTCACCTAGTTTAAATATCATTGTTAATATCCATTTAGTTTAACTTGATGGATTGAAATATCTCAAATATCTAGACCCTAATGGCTCCCAACCACCATATTAAATAAATATTATGGACAGTTACCATACTCTACTTCTATTCCACCACAAACATCATAGAATTGTCACAAACTACAACTCATGCCTTATATTATTTGAATCATAAAATGAGAAGTGACCATCAACACTAAAAATCACTTATGAGGTAGGTATAAGCATCAATAGGAGTCTCTCACTAGTGCTACAAGGAGATCACACTTGATTAATTGATATATTTGCTACATTAAATTTAAAGGATTCTTAACCCTTATGAGTGATTCTTCACTCTAAATTCAAAGATCCTTGATCTAGGTGGTTTATCACCTATATTTTCACCTTTTTAGTCAAATATCTTAGTTATTTACAAGGAAATAGTTAAATTATGGTAAAGATAGCTTCAAGATTTAAGAATTCATAGTATTTGAAATTAGAATGGTTTATTTTGGTTGAATATTGATAATAATTGGTGAATCTTGAGTTTATTTGAGTCACAAGCTATAAATAATGGCCATCTTTGCATAATTCAACAAATATTTGAACTTAGTCAAATATTGATGTCTTTTGTTCTTTTATGAGAAAATATTCAACAAAATAGGCTTTGTGTGTAGTTTTGTTGTAGTTCTTTATGAATTGTAACTTGTTACACTATATTTAAAATAAGATCCTTAATCTTCAAGATGGAATTTCCAAGGATCAGGACTAGATCACATTTAGAGACAAGAGAACCCTTACTTGAGGTACAAACCCACAAAAGGACCAAGAAAGATAATGGAAGATGTAGGCATTTAAAGTCTCTACCATATTCACCCTTACAAGGAATTCTTGTAATCATGTTTTATCTAGATATGGCGAGGATTAGAAGTTCCCCCATCAATGTACCAGGTGTAGGTCATCACTTTCCTTATAATGTTGAAAAGTACTTACTAATATTTAGTCTAACTAGTGTTGCAATTGCAAAAGAACATGTTAAATCTTTCAATGTTACCATAATGTTATTAAATGTCATCCATGAAGATGTAGCTCGTAGATTATTTCCTTTTACATTCATAGATGCTACATATGAATGGTTCCTCAATTTTATTGATAATTGTATTACCTCATGGAATAATCTTGACACTATCTTTATTGATCAATTTGGGAAGATCATAAGCCCCTATGTCATTTATCACCAATTTATAACCATTAAGAGAGATAAAAATGAGCCCATTGGATCCTTTAATTTCAACTTCTAAAAACTATTTAGTTAGGCCATGGATCCATATAAAACTAATGAGTCTTTATCTTTGGAAGTTTACAAAGATGTAGTAGACCCTATGACTTTTGAATGTCTAAAAAGAGCTTTCCCAACTATCAACACATTGGCCCAAGCTGATTTTTAAGTAGTGGTTATTAGTGACCAAATGTATCCTCAAGTACATATGGCTTATTATATCCCAAATGTTAATCCTTATATTCATACATTCAAGCTTTTCCCAAATAATAACCAAAATGCTCCATCATTAAACTAGCTCCTTGCTCTAAATGTATTACCTAGTAGCCATGTTGTTCCTAATTAGAACCTAAGTTTCTTGAGTCATCAAGATACTAATAGATTTTAAAATAATGACCAAAATTCTTTAGTACTAGTCAATAGTACTAAAAATAACCAAGTTTAAAATTTTGAGACCCCAAAGAATGAGAATGAATTTATACTAAAGATGATCCAGAAGCTCAGCATAGATTTATTATAATTACAAAAGTAAGTTGGAAATACTAAAAATATATCTATGAGTAACATAACCTTCTAAAAGTCCAATAGGGATAGAAATAGATTTTATAATGATAGTTTATACGATAATAACACCAATGAGCCTTACTCTAGCAAGAAGACCATGGATATTAATCTCACTGATATTGCCTTACTAGACTATTTTAGGGTCCATGCTACCTCTAAACATGGTAATATTGATTGAATTAAGTTTTACAAGGCATTTTAATCTTTTCAAGAATAACTCAACACATTTGAGGTAGTCCAAAATAGATATACTATAACAAGTCCTTTTGGATCCCAACCATTTGACCAAGTGCACATGGTAGAGACATTTCAATTCCCTTTCCAAGCAGATGATGAACCTGAGAATATCCCTGAAGAGATTCAAGAATTCAAAAAATTATTGAAGATATACCCTCTAAAAATTAGAGAACAAAAGTATCCATTAACTACTTCCAATCCCCCTAACAATTATAGGACTCCTCTAGACACCACATTAAGGAATGATCCTAAACCACCTAAGGGAAGTTATTCCAAACCTAATGTTTAATGTTCATAAAAAATAGGTTAAAACATTGTGGAAGTTATGAAAAAGATAAGATCTAATACTAATTTACATGAGCTAACTCATATTATAGAACAAAGACATTTACTCTTGGAATCTGTCTAAAGAACCTGGGAATCCTCCTAAGAGAGACAGTGTGAATGTGACTATGAAAGTAGACAAAGTAGAGACCCCACCATTATTCATTATAGTTAGGATATTTGGGATGAATTTACATAATTTCATTTTATATTCTTGAACCTCAACCAACATCATGCTTACTAGGATATGTGAACAACTTGGGTTGAGCCCAATCAAGTTTGATAGGGTGGTCACATAATTAAATAAGTCAAGATTCAAAGTAATTGGGGAGTTATTGAATTTAAATATGTAGTTGGATAATGATCCAAGGGTTTATAAATTCATTTAAATATGAGTGGTCAATATTCCCAGTGATTATGGATTGATTTTGAGTAGAGAATAGACTAAGGCCTTAAATGGATACATGTCTAATAATTGCTTCCACTTATGTCTACCTTGGAAAGGTGTGCCAAATAAAATAAGTGTAGAAAGAGAAATAAGTATGAGACACATCATAATATAATATAATTATATCAATGAAAAGGTAAACTTCATTGACTATGATGTAGGAGTTTTCACTTTAGAGACTACAAATGAGCGTAGTTCCAAAGACACTCCTTTTATACTTGGCCTATGGAAGTTGTATGTTAATGGTTCTAGGTGAAAATTAAGATAAGGGGATGGTATTTTATTGATATACCCTATAAAAAATAAATATCATACATCATATAGGTTATAATTCCCATGCACTAACAAGTTGGCTGAGTATGAAGCTCTCATTCTAGGATTGCAACTTGATACTAAGCATAAAGCTAGGGAACTTCTTATTTATGGGTATTCTTAATCAATGGTCAATAAAAGTAAGGAGAAAATACCAATGAAATTTATCTTACCTTAAGAGGTAAAATTTTAGAGTTTGGGACTTGATGGAATCTTTTGATGCTTTCAACATCATGTCTTCCCTAGGGAAGAAAACAAAGTTACTGATGATCAGGCCTCTAATGCAACTAACATTATGCCAAATAATGATTCCCCTAAGCTTAGTATTGAGATAGTGTCATGCTCCTTAATCTCAGATAATGTGAATCATTTTCAAGTCTTCAATGATGATCAATAAATTCTATATTTCTTGACCAATTTTGGGGCCTTTGAAGCTCACATCATTGATAAAGCTAATGAAATTTCATGTAAAAGGGATATTAATGGTAAAATCATCCAACTAAATGAAAATAAGATACCTAAATGGATGATCTAATTGGAAAGGTATTTTTATCATGAAAATATTCTTGAAACATCTAAGGTGCCCAAGGTAAATGGTAAATACTATCATGAAGTGGATCTTGGCTCACATGATTAACCCTATAAAATAAACATAAGAAAGGCTTGCACTAAAATGGAAAATATAAAGGCTATGGAGCTACTTAAAAAGTTTAAGGATGTAATTTCCTAGTCTTATGGAGATCTAAAAATATTTGATCCAAGGGTTATTACTCATACTACACCTCTTAATCAGAGTTAAAAAGCCTTTAGATAGAAATAAAATCCAGTCAACCCTATCTTAGAACCCATGATATTTAAAGTGGTCAAGAAGATATTGGATGCAAGGATTGTGTTTCTTATTAGGCACTCCACTTGGGTTGCCAACCTAGTCCCATTTAGAAAGATTAATGGAGAAATAAGATTGTACATAGACTTTAGAAATATGAATAAAACATATAAAAAGGACAATTACCCCCCACTTTCTCTTTACCAAGTCATCTAGGTTGTTTTAGGATTGGCCATGATGTCCTTTTTGGATGGATTTTCTAGATATAATCAAGTTCTTGTTGCTTACAATGATAGGATGAAGATAGATTTCACTACTAAGTGGGGAACATATGCTTACAAAAGAATGCCATTCAGATTGATTAATGTAGGAACCACATTTTAGAGGGTCATTTACCATGCTTTCCAAGGTCTAGTGGGAAAATGCATCATCATATACATGGATTATTTTATAGTGTTCACCAATAATAGAGAGGACCATTTCATGCATTTATATAAAGTGTTTGAAAGGTGTAAGAAGTATGGTATATCTCTCAACCCCAAGAAAAACATCTTCCATGTCACTGAAGGAAAATTATTGGGGTAGGTCATCAACAAAGAAGGGATTTCAATAGATCCTTAGAGAGTGGAAGCTATTTATAAGATTGAGCTACCAAATAGCCAGAAGAAACTAAAGTCATTATTTGGTAAAATTAACTTCTAGAGGAAGTTCATCTTAGGATTTGTTGAGATTGTCAAACCTCTAAATGATATGATTAAGAAAGATTCTAAAATTTCTTTGGATGAAGAATCCAAGAAAGCTTTTTTTGACATCAAAAAGGCAACCAGTCAAACCCCAATCTTGATAAGTCTTGACTTCTTAAATTATTTTTACTTGTATTCATTTGCTTTTGACCATATCATGGTTATAGTCTTGACTCAGAATATGGATGGAAAGGACCACCCTATAGCCTTTATGATCACCAATTTCAAAAATTTATGGGTAAATTATTCCCTAATTGATAAGTAGGCCTATGTACTGGTGAAGGTAGTGAAAAAATTTAGGCAGTACATCTTTATAAATAAGGTCCATGCCATCTTACCAAACCCAACCAAAAAGGTTATGTTAAGGTAGAATAGCTTAGGGAAATAAGAGGTAAGTGGATGGAAATCCTAAAAGAGTATAATATAGATATGAAGATTGCCAAATTTGTGAAATGTCAAGGCTTGGTTTAGATGATTGCCAATGTTAATCCCAAACTTCATGTCATGCAAGTGGATCAACAAAACATTGAGCCCAATAAATGGTAGGACTCTTTAACACATATTCTCATCAAAGGTAGTTGTCCCCTAGGACTCACCAGAGAATAAAGGAGAGCCTTAAGGATAAAATCATCCCATTACCTCATCAAATATGGAGTCCTTTATAGGAATAACTTTGAATGGATCTACTTAAGGTGTGTGTCCAAAGAAGAGGCTTCTCAAATCATGTCTCCTTTTCATGAAAATCTAGGTAGTGGACATCCTTCAAGGAGAACCATAGCCCACAATATTCTCAAGGCTAGGTGCTATTGGCCAACAATTTTGAATGATGCTCAAAAACATGTGAGAGAGTGACACTCATGCCATATTTTTAGCACAAAAGAGACAAAATTAGCCATACCTTTACAACCTATGATGGTAGACAAACCTTTTACATAGTGGGGATTAGCTTTGTAGGAGTTATTAATCTAAATTCCTCTGAAGGCCATAAGTATGTCCTAGATATTATAGATTATTTAAAAAGGTGGAATAAATCTATAGCCACCAAAAAATTTAGGACAAAGGAAGTGATCAACTTCTTGAAGAAAATATTTGCACTAGATTTGGAACCCTAGTTTCCTTAGTTTATGACAATGGATCTGCATTCATATCCATTGAAATGATCAAATGGGATTATGATAATGACATATCTTTGAAGTTTGCCTCAAATAATTATCCTTAAGGAAATACATTTTTTTAATCTACCAACAAGAATCTTATGAAGGTCATCAAAAAGTCTACCACAAACAAGCCTAGAACATGGAATAAGCTCCTTAAGTATGCATTGTGGGATGATAGAATAAGGATCGGGAAGTAACTCAAGGCATCAGCATTTGTGTTGGTGTAAGTCAAGAACCTATCTTCCCCATCTCCCTCAAAATGCATACATTCACATTCATGCAAGAATACATGGAGGAAATCCAAGAGCTTGCTAATTCTAGGCTATTGGACATCACTCAGATGGAGGATTTAGTGGGCATCAATAAAATATGAAAATATGGTTTGAGAAAATGTCCAAGGAGAAGTTATTTAGATAGGGAGACCTAGTCTTCCTTTGGGACAAGGCATCAAAACCTAAGGGCAAGCATGGTAAGTTTGGACCATTATGTATTGGCCCATACCAAATTAGAGAGACCTTGGGAATTAACACTTTCAATCTAAAATACCTTCAAGGAGTATAATTTGCATTACCCACCAATGGGAAATACCTCAAGCATAACTTTGTTGTTTCTCCACCAGGGGTCTTCATGGAATAACATTTGTAAGATTGATTAGAGTTAGAGTATGTAGGCTAGGTAGTTTCCTTTCTTACTTTGTTTTCTTACTTGGATTTTATATATTTATTTGATTATGTTTGCTTGTCTTTTGTTGTCTATTTGTTTTACATTTTTTCCTTTCTACTTGGTTGTGCTCTTTTGTTTTTATAAAGTGTCATAGACTATCCTTTATTAAAATTGCTCAAAATTCAAGTATTTCAAGTGAGGGTTGGAATAATGTACAAGAGGACGTAAGGATATAATATATAAATGTGTTAAAATATAGATAATTTCAAAAGACTCACATGGAATTTAGTTACCCTGCCAAGAATCCAAAACTTTACCTAAGACCAAATCTCTATTGTTATAAGAATCATGTATGTGAGAGGAGAGTTCAAAATTAAAGGCATATGCATGCTTGAACTTAAAACACGTCCTTGTAAAAGATTAAGGTTTCAACTAAAGATGATTATCCTAAGGCAAAAACATTTGACCAAATCCTTAAACCTAGATATCATGGCTTCCAACCTTTGTTAAAAAGCAAAAGGATACAAAAAAGGGACTTAATTCTAAATCAAAAGATGCAAAGTCAAAGGTGATTTAGGCAACCTCCACTGAGGCTATGGATGTTTGGCTAGTAATGGATCAAGGCCATGAGTAAATCCAAAGGTATCTCTATCAAGGATATGGATGCCTAGATGGAAGTAGAGCAATGCCCAATCCTCCCCTAAACTAAGAGATATTATTCTTTAAATAATATATAAATATGATAAAAGTTAGATGCAAGGTCAAAAGTATATTAACATGGATGTTGTTCCCTAAAGTCTCATGACAAATAGTAAGTGAAATAAAAGAACAGACACAACATGTTTAGGCTTTAACATTAGGATTTGAATTCTGCACATTTGAAGATTATTTAAACATTTAATTGACCTAAGTAATGATATGTGGATCAAAGGAGATAAATGACTTATGTGTTGGTTTAAACTAGTGTTTCTAGGTTGTAACATATTTCTATTTTTTCCCTAGTAGTCACCATTGTTATTTAGACCAACATACCCTAATTTTTTTGATTTTTAAATAGGGACCCTTGTAAATGTTTCAAAATGTTTATATCTTGGTCTGGCATTCATGAGGTTATTTTTTTAGAACTTGAAGATCATCCACATAAAAAGGATGGATCCTTTCATGTTTAATATGATTCATGAGCTAACCCTACTGATGATTACCCCTAGATGTATAAGTGTAAGTTTCATGGAGGAAGGTAGGGTTCCTAAGAAAAAAACCCTAAGGGTACAAATTCAAATTTTCATGGAACAAAATTTAGTGAGAATTGGTCCTTTTTTAAAAAAAACCCTAAGTCTAATTTTACATTAAGGCCTGGTTATGTTTTTAAACATTCTCTAACCTTGACATACAATTATACTTAATTCTTGTATTATTTTACTCCCCCCTTTTAAATCCCTCATAAACTCATTAAATGTTATTTCCAAAAGCCCCTTTTCATCATAGACTAAGACCTTATTGATGTTTATCCTAATTTTTAATCCCAAAATGTCTTGGTGTTTGTTCAACACATATGATGCCTCAAGGATCCTAAACTTTAGTCCAAATCACTACACTTGTCATGCTATAATTTGATGTTTTAACTTGGATGTAGATCTAACAATCCTCACTTCCTCAAAGTCTTGATCTAATGACATGATATCATCCTAGGATGGACTATTCACTAAAACCTTCTCATTATAAAAGTTTTTATGACATTAATTTTGATGACCTCACTCCCATCATTTGATTTTTGTGAGGATGTCTTTGATGTTAGTGAGGCCTTCAAAATAAATCCCATCCAAAATTTTATCCTTAGTCCAAAAGGGGATCTTATAAATGTTTAAACCTTAGGATTATCAAATTAAAACCTAAACCATAGTGTGTTTTAATACTATTAATTGAATGTTAACCCCTCATCTTAAGCTTATGTGCATCAAAAACTTAGTGTCTGTGTATATTATAGGATCTATCTATTTGCATTCACTCAACAACTTTGATCAAACAATGTGAGATCAAAGATCCCCCAAAGCTAAGCCAATTAGAGAAGATCTCTTGGATCATGATCAATGATTTGTTTTCATCACCTAGCTAGATCCAATGGACCTTGTCGACACTAAATTCCTAAGATTGTTAATATTGCAACATGTAACATGTTATAATTTAGCCAAAAGAACCTTGTGAGATTAAATTTGACAATTTTCCTCCCATCATTTTAAATTCATGATGATGTATTTGATGTTAGTGAGATCATCAAATTTAACCATAACTAACCTCTTAACCAATCAACTTTAACTTCGTGGATCATGATAAAAGGTTCTTACTCCATCATTTATCTTGATCCAATAGTGTGAAGTGAATGTAGAATTTTAAACTAAGGACCCTAGAACTTGATAGATCAACATGTGGATTAATCACATCTAATCATTTCCCAAGGAAGCTAGAATGCACCACTTGGCATAACTAGGTCATCTAGGATCTAAGTGAGCAATCAGAAAGGACCCCCAAGATCTTAACTAAAGTTTTACATTCATCCTACAATCCTAATCCAATGGAGTGACATAAAAGGATTTATTTAAAATTAAATGGATAATTTTAAAATTGAATCCCATAGGAGTGCCATGGTAATAAGCTTAAGGAGGTCCACGTAAACACCATGTAAGAAATAAAAAACAATCTTAAGATTTGGCACACCCAAAAAGATAATATTTACATAAGTGGTGTCATCCATAATATTTGAGACATGAATACATTTATGAAATCTATCACCTTCACCATTAAAGCCTCAGAAACCCTACAAGACTAGTTTAAATCCCTAAACCTTGACTTAAAGCCTCAAAACATCATTATTAAGGACAAAATTACATTATTCAAGCTTGAAGTGTCATCTTAAGCATCAAGAATAGTCATATTATAAGGTAATTGAGATCATTTTAGTGGTAATCCAATAGTGGAAAGAAGATATAGACATGTATCTATCTAAAAAATATGAAGGGAGGCACTTTGGAGATACTAAATTGGACATAGGAGCATTGGCCAAAGGCGTGAAGAATTAGTCTAGGATTTTCTTCATAATTGAGGAGCTACAACCTCTATCATCTAGTGAGGAAAGGGTAGTAGTCACAAAGAAAAATTTTAAGGACCTAGTTGTAATTTAAATGATAGGTCTTCAGCAAGTTGTTGCTAAACTTGAGGTATTACATTGCATTGGCATCTTTGCACCCTTATTTGTTCATTGTATAATAGATAATGACCAGATCATCAAAGGAGGGTCATGTAGAATTGACTATATTTCCTCAGTAGATTTTTAAGGATACTAAAATCTCCCTAGAGCTCACATAGACCTCCCCTCCATCAAATAATGGACTACATAACATAATCTAGATGTTATCCTAAGACCTTGGTTAATCAAAGAAACTCATGTAACTAGGAACCATGATAGTAGAATTCTTGTCATTCAATTTAGAGAAGGGATTAGGATCATTATGACCCTATTATTTAGAGCTTCAGGGGTAGTGACCACAACCTATGTCGACCCCAAATGGGTTTCCTACATATATTTCATGGTGGAAGAGAAGCTGACTCCACCTATTGGAGAACTAATTAACATCCACTTGGGGAAACAATTTTATGACATTAAGAAAAGGAAAATCTAATAATTTACCATGATTTCCTATATATTGGACTCATTAATGGAATCCACTCATATTTTTTGTGTCAATAATTGGTCTTCCCATAGCAAAATTACCATTTCCCATCAGTTTGCAAAATTGCACATCTTCATATATAGAGTTCATATGCAGTTCATTTGTCATTACATATACCCTAATTTATTCAAGAATATAATAGGAAAACCCATGCCTAAGATGCACTCTCTTGTCAATAATTATGTTAAACTCATGGGAGATATTTGGTAGTATCCAGACTACATCATTATCAAAATAGAAGGGAACAAGACCGAACCATTAGGTTGCCTATCTATGTCCCCCTCAAGTTGGTTGAGCAAGAAATTGCTCACCAAATCTTCAAAGGAATTGATAATGTTTGTAGGGAGAAGAGGAAGGGAATTTTTTATCTCTTCCCATTCTTAATTGGGAGAAATTTGATCCAGGACTGGAAACAATTGGACATCATGTCTAGACATAGGGATGCCTTATAGTTTCAAAAAGATGACCTAATGGAATGTGATCCCAATAATAGGTTGTCCCTCATTTTTAGTCAAAGAAATTAACCAAAGTAACCTATGAGCATGACATTGGTCCATATGACCATTTTTACACCAAAGCTATCAACTTTGAGGACATCCTTGCTAGGTTTAGGCAACATGGTTTCAAGCTTGAACATAAAATATAAAGAGAGGAGAAACTAGCTAGGGAGAGATGAAAAATGAACCCATTGTATTATCATTTACTACCTCCACTTTTAATGCACCTATAATTCAACCACAATAGAAATCACTCCAAATTCAAGGATTGACTGAGAAAAAACTAGAAGAAAGGCTAGGATAAGGCCCTTCATCATCAGCCTAGCCTCCAAAACCATCTTCTCCAGTGGAACACTTTGATATGGTCTCCATAGAACCATATGAGATGGTGTAAGAATTCTTCAAGCAACTTGTAGAGACTTATGGGTCTGATCAAAAATATGAGGGAGCCACAACTAAGGTGGCACAAAGTAAAGGACCTCAAATAGGTAACGAAGAGAAAGGAAAAGAAGTGGCATTTTAATTGGTCCCTATTACACAAAAGAAGAGGGAAGATGAGTTGGACCTTGTCCTAAGGTCCTCCAAAAGACTAGAGGTGACATGGACCCATCCCACTAGTGAAGTAAATTTGTTCAATGATGATTTCCCCATAGATGGACATATCATTCCTAATTGGTTCATATATAGTAAAATCCAAAATTTCCTTCCCAATCACACTCATTGGTAATTACCAGCTCTACAAGTGGAGATCCCCTTGATAATGTCAAACCCTAGATTGAGGATCTCATGAAGGAGCAAGATTAAAGAAGAATTGTTAAAGTAACCAAAGAAAGTAACAAGAAAATAAAATACCTAGGAACATCAAGTAGAACTAGGATTGAAACCCTAGAGACACCCAAAACCTTTAAACTAGTAGCCACTATCATGTATAATCTAGATACAATAGGGTTTGAAAGGGTGATAACCAAGAAAGCTACCATTGGCAACAAGGAGTTCACCTTTCAAAATGTGGAACCTTTTGTAGACCTAATTCTTATACAAGGGTAGGTAGTAGGGGAACATCCCATCCATTTAGAGGATGTGGCAAATTTGGTGGTATCCCAATTAGCAATGACCTTGGCTAGAATCCATGGGATGCAATAGAGGATCATCAATCTAGAAATGGAGAATAAAGACTTAGAAGCATAGGTTACATTTTCAATCTCTAAGGATATGATAAAAATATTGAATAAGTAATTTGACACATTTAATGGTTAAAGGCCCTAAATCTTATATCAAATACCTTGACCCATAAAATTGGGAAAGCATAGGAATTAATTACTCAGTAGTAGAACTCTAGAGATCAGGCAATTGAATTGATTAATGTCTATAACACCAAGCAAGTCCAAGGCATGAATCTCATCAAGGTGAAGCATTTACATGCCCTTCTCTGAGTCATTAAAGATAAGATATTGGTCTAAAGAAACTAGTGTGATAGTAGCAATAAATTCATGGAGGAGGACAAAGGCTTGATAGCAAGGATGGAGAAGCTCTTAAAGCACGATTGGTAAACCCTTCTAAGACCAATGTCACAGGCCTAATAGATGATGAAGAGTTTAATCAAAGGATTAGTACCTTCATCTAAAACATCAAAAATAACCAAGGGCAACCTATCAAATAAAATCAAAAGGTCCTTAATATCATCATTACATTAGGGAATCAGATTGCAGAGGTGCAATACATTCAAGAACTTAAAGCCAAGAGTGACAAAGAATTTAACACATTAGTAGGACAAGAAGAGGATTATTTAATGAAGCTTGTAGTAGATTTTGAGCTAATAAAATAATAATATACTAAGGTGGAGAACATCATCAAGTATTAACCCAAGTGACGCACCAATGTAGCATTAAATTATATTATTTTGTAATATATATGCTAGTTTGTTAGCATATGTTAGTCCTTTTATCGAAATTGGTGTAGAAAGATTTTTGCATTGTAATCTTTGTATTAAGGAAAATTTTCGTTATCATACAATGGATATTTTTAAAATATAACCAATATACCACCTATGTTTCTTATAATTAGGAAAATTTTACCATTTTTTAAAGAGAGAGGCTTAAATCAATATGTATACAAAAGAGCATTTAATACAACTATGGAATTTTGAAATGATTATTTGAATAGTTTGTTGAAAGCCAATGTTGTCTCTAAATTGCATGTTATTGTCTTAAATTTGAATGGTTCTCTACATTTTGAGATAAATTTTCTATCTTATGGATGTTAGTTTGTGCTAATGATATATTAACTAAAAATATCTTAGGTATACTTCATTTTATTTGCTCTGCATTTGGATGTGCATATGTTATTCAAGTTATAGTAGAAAATTTTTAAAGTAAACTTGGTTCTTAATTATGATTTATATATCTCCTTTGAATCTTTCTTGGTTTGTGATGCAATATAAGTTCATACTATTTGACACTAAAAATTAGTTCATGTACACTCAAAAAAATTATAACTTTTTCATAATATTTGAGAGGGGAATTTACAATCATGTTCTCTTTTCTACCTTACCCTTCATTTTTCTATTTTCTTTATAAAAAATCACCTAGTTTAAATATCATTGTTAATATTCATTTATATTAACTTATTCAATAGAAATATCACAAAGATATAGACCCTAGTAGCTCCTAACCACAAAATTAAATAAATATTGTGGATAGTTCCCATACTATACTTTTATTACACCACACACATCATAGAATTGTCACAAATTACAACTCATGCCTTAGATTATTTGATTCCTAAAATGAGAATTGTTAATAAAAACTAAAGATCACATATGAGTTAATTATAAAAATCAACACCATGCTTATAACTTGAAATGATACCTAAGCTCTTTGATTATAATCAATATTGTGATAATGTGTCATGTCCCCTTTTCAGTTGACATGTTATGAGTTCATGGTTAGCCTATTATGTGACCCTCGTAGGCTAATAGGATGGTTAGAGGGTCTTGATGGAGATTGGCGTGGCTTCGTTTAGCAGAATTTTTCTAGTTGGCTTTCGTTTGGGCTCGATTGGACATGTATTGAGGGAGATATTAATATTTGATTTATTTAATCAAATATTAATTATTTGGTCTAATTTTAAATTAGAAACCCTAATTCTAATTTAAGAAAACCCTAATTAGGGAAAGCATATCTTTTGAGGGTATAAGGGTTTCTCATGGAGGCCATAATTCATTATGAATTGATTATTGATTATTGATTTTGAAGAATTCTTCTTTGAAGACTGAGCCTAGGGTTCTAGGATTCCATTTGCATTGGAAAATGTTCCCTCTTCAGTGTGTGAAATTCAGAGGCTGTGAAATATCAGCTGATCTATTACCAAATTGAGAGAGAGCTTCATCCAGAAGTTATCACAGAATATACAGGGTTGAGAGATAACTTCACACAGAAGTTATTACAGATATTCTAGGTATTTATTTCTTAATGTTTTGATTTAATAAGTTATATAGATAGATATCCTCTATATTAGAGCTACATATCTTTAGATCCAGGGTTGAAAACAGATAGGTTGTGCTCAATTGGCGGCCGTATGAAGATCGTACAGGTTCATACAAATCCACACAGACACCGACCTCGGCAGATAGAGATTTCCAGTGACCAACATCGGCCGACTGAAGACTGACGTCGACAGAGAAAGACCGCCAGTGACCAACATCTGCAATATATTGATCGACACCAGTGACTGTGTGTTTGACACAGCAGGCCGAGATGAGACAGATGTCAGGGTTCAGTCCCAAATTTGCAAAAATCTAGGGTTTCAAGATAGAGTATTTCATATTATTGAATTTGTATGATAGAGACTCAATTGTAATTATCTGAATAAGTGAAAGATATTTGATTGGTAGATAATAGATTTACTATGATTTATTTACTTATTTGAAATTATCTTACAAAATCGTATTCTTGGTTTAGAGCTTTGTGTTTCTATATTCCCTGTTAGAAGGGGATATTACAGTGGTATCAGAGCTAAATCCTGCCATCCTAAGGGTTTGACAGATCTTATGCAGCCACAAGAGTTGGGACCGCACATGTATAACACACGCAGTAGAGCCTTGCTTGAAGGTACCTAGTTGTTAGATCAGCAACAAATTATCATGAGTGATAGACGTGAGGGTAGCCCAACTAGGAGCCACAGGTATGATGCTGATCAGAACACCAAAGAATTTCACCGTGCTATGATGACAAGCTAGCAGCAGATGAATCAGACACTACAGGCACTTATGACTATGATAAGGGGAATGAATGCACCTGATAGATAGAATGGTGAACAAGGAGATAACTGGAGTGCTACTATTAATCAGAGACCCCAGTAGACCCATTTTAGGACCACCAATAGACCTACCTGGCCTACGTTTATACAGGATGAACCAGAGGCTCCAGCAGAAGAGACAGCAGGAGATTTCCTATTCACAGATACCCTAATGGCTGCAACTGATGAGTGGAACTTATTAGATCCTCATGTTCAGGAGAAGATGTCCTTTGATTTTTTTGTTACTCTGAGGAGAGAGCACTATAGATTAGTTAGATAGGATAGGAGGCCTAGAGTTCAATTCAGTGAGCTGAAGAAGGCTACTGGTAAGCTTTCTTTGACTACTTTTGACAGCAGTGGCAAGATGATAGTGCAAGCTTGGGTTCATAAGCTTGACACCTTTTTGGCATTGAGACCAATGTTAGAAATAGAGGCCATCAAATATGCCACTTTTCACTTGGATGGAGTAGCACATGATTGGTGGTACCATGGTATGCTAACACTTCAGCATAACCAGGTGACAAAGTACCAAGACTTTGTGGATAGATTGGTTGAGCAGTTTGACAGGAAGGATCCTGAGGTTTACTTTCGAGATCTAGTACAGTTGAGACAAATAGGTAACTTGGAGTCCTTCATTGGGGAGTTTTAGAGATTGGCAGTCATGGTGCCCAATATTTCTGAGCGTAGATTAGTAGTTCTCTTCATGGAGGGATTGACAGAGCCATTGAGAGGGTGGATCAAAGCCTTTGATCCTCCTTCATTACAGGTAGCTATGAAGAAGGTGTGTAGTATGGAGATTGCAGCCCCATCCCATAAATTTAACTTCAAGGGTACTTCTTCATTTAGAGACCATAAGTGTTCCAACACAGATACAGAGAGACCGGATTTTAACATAGATAAATTAGGTGTAAAGAATGACTCAAAGACCAATCCAACAGCACCACCTCTAGATTGTGAGGTGCTTAATGATCTACCTAGGAAGAAGCTTTGCTTTTAATGCAAAGGTCCATATGATATCCATCACGATTGCCCTTTGAGGCCTAAGGGTAAGGCAAATCGTGTGATGTGGGCATATTATGAGGATTCTGATTCAGAGGATTCCAAACAGTGGAATAGTTCTAAGGGGGCAGAGGTAGAGGCTTCAGGGCCTAAGGTAGAGGCAGAATTAGAGCTTCACATACAGGAGGCATGCCTATCTAACATTCAGTCAGATGAGTCATTCAGACTCCGTGGAGTTTTGGCAGGGCAGAAGGTTATCACCCTTCTTGATATAGGAGCCACACATAATTTCATAGATGCTAGATTTGTGGAGAAGCGTGGACTCACTATAGAAGATTTTGAGGGAATTAGAGTTAAGGTAGCTGATGGTCACACTCTTAGGTGTGAGCGTATGATTAGAGACCTCCCATCACGCTTGAACAACTATGAGTTCAAGGCTGATTATTATGTGGTAGACATGGGTGATACAGACTTAGTCTTGGGTATGAAGTGGCTTCATTCCTTTGAGGAAGTTACTCTTCGTCTCAAGGACATGGAGGTTTGATTTAATGTTGATGAGAAGACACATATTCTTAAGGCAATATGGGGCAGCAGCTTCAGATATATGTTTTTTCATCGGATGGAGATGCCTACGCCACCTGACATGATAGAGTGTGATGACAAGTGCACATTGGCACCAACACAAGAGAGATATGAGGACGACCTTGGTCTTGAGGTGAGTGCATTTTAGGAGTTATCACATGTGGTAGGGACTTAGCTTGCTGTTACAGTCAGTTCACAGATTGATATGACTCTTTCTAGCCTTCACAATCTAGATTTAGATATTATTCAGGTACGGAGTTTGCTTGAGTTGCTTTCTGATTTTCATTTATGGATTAGATGTTGGGGTGCTTACCTTAGTACTAGGGATGGACATGGCATGGAGTTTTCATTGATTGACAGCAGGGCAAATCATGACTACATCTGGGATCCAGGTGGATTGAGGGGTGTATCATGCAGCGATTGCTTGAGGGCAAGCAATTTTAGGAAGGGCGGATTGTCATGTCCCCTTTTTAGTTGACATGTTCTGAGTTCATGGTTAGCCTATTATGCGACCGTTGTAGGCTAATAGGATGGTTAGAGGGTCTTGATGGAGATTGGCATGGCTTTGTTTAGCAGAATTTTTCTAGTTGGCTTTCGTTTGGGCTCGATTGGACATGTATTGATGGAGATATTAATATTTGATTTATTTAATCAAATATTAATTATTTGGTCTAATTTTAAATTAGAAACCCTAATTCTAATTTAAGAAAACCCTAATTAGGGCAAGCATATCTTTTGAGGGTATAAGGGTTTCTCATGGAGGCCATAATTCATTATGCATTGATTATTGATTATTAATTTTGAAGAATTCTTTTGTGAAGACTGAGCCTAGGGTTCCAAGATTCCATTTACATTGGAGATCATTCCCTCTTCAGTGTGTGCAATTTAGAGGCTGTGAAATATCAGCTGATCTATTGCCAAATTGAGAGATAGCTTCATCCAGAAGTTATCACAGAATATACAGGGTTGAGAGATAACTTCACACAGAAGTTATTACAGATATTCCAGGTATTTATTTCTTAATGTTTTTATTTAATAAGTTGTATAGATAGATATGCTCTATATTAGAGCTACATATCTTCAGATCCAGGGTTGAAAATAGATAGGTTATGCTTAATTGGCAGCCGTACGAAGATCGTACAGGTCTATACAGATCCACACAGACACCGACCTCAGCAGACAGAGATTTCCAGTGACCAACATCAGCCGACTGAAGACCGACATCGGTAGTATATCGACCGACGCGAGTGACTGTGTGTTTGACATAGTAGGCCAAGATGAGACAGAAGTCAGGTTTCAGTCCCAGATTTGCAAAAAGCCAGGGTTTCAAGACAGAGTATTTCATATTATTGAATTTGTATGACAGAGACTCAATTGTAATTATTTAAATAAGTGAAAGATATTTGATTAGCAGATAATAGATTTACTGTGATTTATTTACTTATTTGAAATTATCTTAGAAAATCGTATTCTTGGTTTAGAGCTTTGTGTTTCTATATTCCCTGTTAGAAGGGGATATTACATAATGTTTCATATTTCCTTAAATAGTTGAATTAAGACCTAAGTACTTAGATAAATTATAAATATACAACTATAAATAATACATATGATTAATGGACTAAGTTAAAATAAACATAATTAATAATTCCTATGGACTTAGTTTAAATCAAATAATTTTATAAATGGATAAAAATAAACTATATTAATTGGCAGATTTTCATGAAGGCAAGATAGGTATCTAGTCCTAATCTATATCATTGGTTGATGGTGAATTTTAGAAATGTTCTTATTTATAAATTAATCATGGTTGTTGAAACATTAATAAAAGGTTAAATACATCTAATGTTAATTGGTTTTACAAGTATATTGAAAAAGTGAAACATATGAATTGTATGTAAGGGTTTAATCTATATTCCAAGTATTTTGGGGTGGTTAATGGGAAACATGCATAAACTTAACTTGAAAATGTTACCTAATGTTTTGGATACTTGTGTAGTTACATCCATTATGGTGAACCAAATTATGAGTTTTCTAAATATTAATAATGAATATGTGAAGCTAAGCTAAATCTATAACAATGTCAGTTCATTAGTACAAAGACATAAGTATGGTGATTATTATGATGATCATGGTACAATGATGACATGGATAACACTTTCATATGGTTTCATGGGTACTAAGGATAAGTGAAATATTTTGATAAAAATTATTTAATATATTAAGTCTTATGGACTTAGTGTAAATCATTTAATATTATAAATGGATAAAAAATAAACTATATTAATTGGAAATTTTTCATGAAGGAAAGATAGGTATCTAATCATAATCTATAACATTGGTTGCTGGTGAATTTTATGATTGTTCTTATTTATAAATTAATCATGGTTGTTGAAACATTAAGTAAAGTTTAAATACATCTAATGTTCATTGGTGTTACAAGTATATTGAAAAAGTGAAATGTATGAATTGTATGTAAGGGTTTAATCCATATTTCAATTATTTTGGGATGTTTAATGGGAAACATGCATAAAATTAACTTGAAAGTGTTACCTAATGTTTTGGATACTTGTGTAGTTACATCTATTATGATGAATCAAATTATGACTTTTCCTAAATATTAATAATGAATATGTGAAGCTGAGATAAATCTATAACAATGCCAATTCATTAGTATAAAGACATAAGTATGGTGATTATTATGATGATCATGCTACAATAATGACATGGATAACACTTTCATATGGTTTCATGGTTACTAAGGCTAAGTGAAATAGTTTGGTAAAAATTATTTAATATTGTATTGCTTTTGGAAAATTTTATTACAATAATAACTATTTATTATTTGAGAGTTTGGTATATCTTTCTTGTGAAATATTAATATGATGATTCTTATATTGAATTTGTTTCTCCATTAATATTTGATTGATAAACTCATTCTTTCCCTAGCTAATAAGCTACAGACTATTTTATGCTTTGTACAAGTATTCGATTGAGTTTATAAGTTGGTAATGGATTGGTTAGGAAGGCCATACATGAAGTGCATGGATATGATTGCATGAGTGTATTATCCATACATTGAGTCACCTCTATCTGATGTCAAGTGGGTAGATACTATTAATGAAGTCATTAATAATTTATTGACATGATCTAGTTCATGTGTTGCTTGTAACATAATTATTGATCTCATTACATTTTTTATGTTAACTATTTATAAAATTATTGTACCATAGTTGTTTATATTTATGTTAATATAAAAAAATGGTTATTACATATTTTTATAAGAGTGAGTTTAATAATATACATAATTTTGGTGAATGTTACTCATTACTTTTCCTACTAAATTATTATTTATTTCACCTTAATATGGTGAGAAAAATATCTGGAATAACAGACAACAACCCAAGAGATATTAACCCATGTAGAGGTATATGTATAAGTAGATGTCATAGGGCTAATATTCCTAAAAGAGAATATATTCCTCTCAATAATGTGTATAGCTATGTTGTATCCCATAACCATGATGCAAACAATCCTAATTCCAACTATAATATAGTATTGAATGGGATATCAACTCGTTTAAATTCCCTTCAAAGAAAATTAGAAACCCAAGAATGTAGATTCAATAATTTAGAGGGTGTTCCACTTGATGAGGTACATATTAGATAAAAATGTAAAGGTGATGAGAAAGAGCTCCAAGACAACCCTAAAAATGTGGTTAATCCCATTATTAAATAATTTAAAAATATGACTCCACCAACATTTTTAGGTGAAGAATCGGGTGATGTAGCTGATGCATAGTTGGTTAACCTATGGAAGTACATTAGTTTTCAAAATATCCTCTCTAATGTAAATGTAAAGGTGGATGCTTATTGGTTAGTTAGAGCTACAACTCTTTGGTAGAATCATCTATGTGATTTTCAAAGATATCATCCAATGACTCTTACCTGATCTATTTTTTAAATATGATTCAAGAAGAGTTATCTTAGATTGAACTTTAAATAATAGAAAATAATTGATTTTAAACTATTTAAATAAGAAAATATGATAGTAACTGATTATGAAAACAAGTTTTTGAACCTACTACATCATGTTAACTACATACATGATGAAGAAACTAAAGTGACTAAGTTCAAGTTGAGATTGAAGGAAATATTGATGAATGATATCAATATGACCAACCCTAAGACTTTGACTACTACCATTGAATCTACTCATCAAGTAGAAGAGAATGAGAAAGATCATCAAAATATTAGGCAAGAGTTTGAGAAAAAATAGATTATAGTCTAAAATAAATAATATGTACCCTTTACCTATGAAATTTATTAAATCTAATCAAAACCATATATTTACTAGGATTACTAGTGATTTTAATAAATTTTTTGTGTAGAATAAAAACTTCAAAAATTAGGTTTTTTTTAAGGCTACAATTTTTAATGGAAATCAGACCCAAGCTGGTGAAAATATAGTTTCCATTGGGGAAAACATCATTCCTATATCACCCTAAGTGACTATAATATGATATGACTATGGTGATAATCACTATCCAAAATACTATCACAATATAAATTTGGGTCAATAATCCAACCATAAGCTATATATAGTGGTGGATAATAGAAACACAGATTTCTAAGCCACCCCTATTGAAATAAGAGGTAAACTAAATAATTTTTTTCCACTTTTTAATTTAAAAGTAAATTATAGTTTTTTAAATACTATTATAGTAAATAATTGTAAACTAAATACGTTGACGTTAAGGGAAGGTTAATATGTTGAGTTTATTCTAGGCAAGAAGGTGCTAGTTTCTAAATGTGTTGAACAAGTAATCTTAGACTAAGGTAATTTTTAAGACAAAAGTTAACATTTTCCTAATCCTATGATCTAAAACTCAAAAGTTCTAGTTGATAAATATTTCAATAACATAGAAATAACACAGTAACAATGAACTCTCTGAGAAGAGATGTTATATTACTCAAAATCACAATACAAATATATGCTTATCTCTAGGAAGAGATGTCTACCTTCCCATTTTGGGTTACAATGCATTTATACATATTTTGAAAGCATGGGGAGATTGAGTCACTCAAGGAATTAATGGGTGATGATTTAAGATTGAGTGGCTTGAGGAAATAACTATCACTAATAATTTGACTTCCAAGAATTAAAACAATACATCACTTGAGGACATAACAAGTGAGGATTTAACAATATAAAACTTGAGGAATTAGCTGTCACCCAAATGGTCACCTAAATTGTTGCCACCTGAGTGGTTACCTAAATTGTCACCTGAATCATTATTGCCTAGATCATTCTTCCCTCCTTGAAAAGCAATGGTCTCCATTGCATCAATATTCCCTATCAGGTGGGGTAATTGTGTCTTGATTTGATTATCTGTAAGCCACTCACCTTGGTGGATAATATGGCCTCTTCTAACCACTTGATATAGTAGAATAGAGCATCCTCTTGTTGTCTTCATCCAAGTATCCACAATCTAATCCTATTCTACTAGAGCAAAACTCTATGGATCAAGCTCATCAATGTCTAATTATTCTGCCACAACTGAAGTGTCCAACAGAGGTGGGTGATATGGTTTGAGGAGCTCAAAATTGAATATTGGAAGTAAACCAAGGAAGGCTGGTAGGATCAACTCAAAAGCATTTTTTGCAACTTTTTTGATGATGGTGTATGGACCATATCACAAAGGCTAAATCTTTCTGTGTGGGTCTGTAAGTTGTTCCTTCTAAATCTATAACCAAACCTTGTCACCCACAGTAAAATTGTGTACAATCATATGTTTTTCATGGCATTGCTTATACTTTTGATTCATCTTCTCCATGATGTCATGAACTTATTACTAGATGTGCTACATTTGTTTAATAAACTTTGTTGCTTTTGCTACCTCAGCATGACATGTGTATTCCATGGTGGAAAATGGAATAGCTATATCAATTAGTGCCATCGGTTGGAACCCAAAACATACTTGGAATGGACTATGCTTGGTTAAACTATGCAGTGCCTGATTGTATCCATGCTCTATGAAAGGAAGTCCCTCATCCCATGTGTATGGATGTTTAGAGTGATACATCTAAATCATGTGAATAATCATGTGGTTTACCACCTCTATCTGACCATCAATCTATGGATGGAAGGTTGTAGAATTCATCAGCTTAGTATCCATCATCTTCCATAGAGTGGACCGAAATATGCTCAAGAACCAGCTATCTCGATCTAAGACAATGGACTTGGGGAGACCAAAACGGAGCCATACATGACTAAAATATAGTTAAGCAATTTCCTTAGCAGATATATTTTTCTTACAAGCAAGCATGATAGCCTTTTTTGAAAAATTATCAACTACCCCAAAAAGATAGTCATTTCCATGTTTAGAAGTGGGTAAACCTGAGAGAAACTTCATTGAGATAGATTCCAAAGGCTTGGTTGGTTCTATCAATGGCATGTACAATCCTTGCTTCTTATTTTTTGGCCTAGCTATTGCACATGGGGTGAAATATTTGAGATATCTTTCCACATCTTTATACATATGGAGCCAATAAAAGTGTTTTTGAAGAATTGCCAATGTCTTTTCACTACCAAAGTGTCCAGCTGTCCTACTGAAGTGTGCTTCCCATATCATCTTTTGTTGATCTATAACAGGAACACAGATGTGCCCCATATGTCAGAGGACATTATATTGAAAATAGAAGTTATAAACATGTTCACCTTTTTGGAGTGCTTGATATGTATCAACAAAGGTAGGATCTAATTCGTACAGAGTACCCCAAGTGGCAGTCTCATGTCCAGACAGGTCAAGAACTGTTGTGAGTGTAGTAATTGGTGGGTGGCTCAGACAATTTGTAGTAGTATTTTAGTTCCCCTTTTTGTGTTTGATTATTAGGTGGAATTGTTGAAGATATGTGGCCCACTTTTGGTGCCTCTCATTTCATAGTTTTCTTTGTGTCTAGATGAATTCCAATGGTCTATGGTCAGTGTGGATGACCATCTCTTTCCCCAAGATGTAGTGTTTCTAGTGTTTTTACACTTACACAATAGCATAGAGCTCCTTATCATATGTTGGATATTTCCTCACTATATCAGTGAAAGTTTCACTGGTGTATGCAATAGGATGACCATGTTGCATGATGACAGCTCCTATGGCATATTTAGATGCATCTATTATCAACTCAAATGGTTGATGCAAATATAGCAAGGCAAGAATAGGGGTTGAGTAGAGTCTATTATTCATATTCTCAAATTCCCTTTATTGTATTTAACCCCACTGAAATGTATCTTTAGCTCCTCCTTTAGTCACTTGGGTTAGTGATCAAGCAACATGTGAAAATCCAAGAAAAAACCTGTGGTAGAAATTTGTAAGACCCAAAAAGTTGCGAATCTCTATGAGGGTCCTTAGTGTGGGCCATTCTGAAATAACTTGAATATTTTTTGGATCAACATAAACCCCTTCCTCATTCACAATGTACTTGAGGTATTAAATTATTGTCATTTAGAATGTGCATTTGTCAAGATTTTCATACAACTTGTGCTCCTAAAGAGTTTGAAGCACCTTATGAACATGTTGCAAATGTTCTTCCCATGTTTTGTTATAGATGAGTATGTCATCTAAGTAGACAACCATGAATGAGTTTTTGAAGGGTCATATGATGTCATCCATCATCCTCATGAAGGTTGTAGGTGCGTTAGTTAGGCTAAAAGGCATAACCAACCATTCAAAGAGCCCCTCCTTAGATTTGAATGCAGTTTTCAAGACATTACTGGGATCGATGGGAATTTGGTGATAACCAAATTTGAGATCAATTTAGGTAAAGAACTTCACACCATAGAGCTGGACTAGTAGGTCATCAATCCTGGGGAGAGGGTAATGATTCCTCATAGAGATTTTATTTAAGGCTCAGTAGTTAATACAGTGCCTCCATGTTCCATCTTTCTTTGGTGTCAAGACAATTGGGCTACCACAAGGTGAAGAGCTTGGCCTGATGTGACCCCTTTGGATCAATTCTTGAATCTATCTTTTTATCTCATCATTATCCAAAACTGATCTTTGATACATAGGACTGTTAGGCAAGGGTGATCCTGGGATCAAATTGATAGAATGTTTTACCTGGCAATGTAGTGGAACTCATGTGCATGACATGAATAATTCATCATATTCTCCTGTGATTTGTCCTATCTATTTTTGTTGGTATGTTGATTATGTAGTCAAGACTACAACATTGACCTCCTTGGATTTCTATGGTTTGACCACCATGAGAAAAAATTGCTTTGTCTTCTCCACCAATCTCTTGCATTGCTTAACACTGATCAGGGAGATAGAGGTGGGAGGTGGTACCTCTGGTACCCTATAGTGCCATGTTCCAAGAGTGATGGTGGTCCTTTGAGTTTGTGATTCATAGATGCCATGTCGCTCATACATGACTGACTAACCAAGGAGTACATCACAAACATATAGATTGACCACATCACACAAGACTTCATCTTAGAATGGTTTTATAGCATATGAAATAAGACACTGATGGGTGACATGAAGGTCTCTCCTTAGGCTCAACCATCCAATACTGTAGGGCTTTGGATGGGACTTCATGGCTAGATTTAGACTTTACACAACTTTAGTAGAGATTAAATTCTTTTGACTCCCACTATCAAAAATGAAATGCAGAGGCTTACCTTTTACCCATAATTTGGATTGAAACAATCTTTCATTATCATCTAGTCTTTCCTCACAGGTCTATGATGAAGCGATGATGGTGTCAGGATCATCATCTATAATTTATTCTTCATCCTCTTTGATTTTGGGTTGTGTATGAGGAAAAGTAGTATATGTCGAGTATTGTGACTCAGAGAGTAGTGGCTTGATGGCTTGACATTCTTCTTTGGAGCGAGTTCTAGTTTTGTGGTAATCACACCATTTTCCATCCTTCCCCTTCTGGGATTTATTATCTTGAAACTCCTTCTGCTTCTAATTTTAGCCTCATGTTTTACCTTCCTTGTCACTTTTCCATTTTGAGGGTCGACTCTTCATATTCTTTCTACCATGCTTATGTTCAATCTTCCCTACAAATTTATATGCCTCACTGAGGGTTCCCAAATTGAAGAGTTCCATTTCCCCCCATATGTATGATTGTAGTCCAACATGATATTTGAGAGTCTTATGTTTCTCACTTTCTTGAATGCCCAATCTTGCAAAAAAAGAATGAAAAGTGTTTGTGTAATCTTGAACAAATGGGTCTTTAACTTGGCAAAGTTGTTTCCACTATATGTATAGATCATCATATGCTCCAATGGGATAATATTCTTCTTTTACTGCTTCCATAAAATCATCCCAAGTAGGTTCCATCCCAAGGCCAATGATGTCATGTCCCCTTTTTCGTGGACATTGACAGACTTGATGGTCAGCCTATTATACGACCTTCGTAGGCTAATAGGATGGATAGAGGGTCATAATGGAGCTTGGCTTGACTTTTATTCACAGAATTTCTACATTTGGTTTTCATTCAGGTTATTTCAGATGCATTGGGCCTGAGCTCCTACTTTTTAGGGATATTTGATATGCAGCGGAGCACCTTTATTTTGGTATGGTCATGTGCGGAATCACTCCCTGATTCACCTGCTTCGATCGGTTTGAGGATCCGACATATATTGAGGGAGATATTAATATTTGATTGATTTAATCAAATATTAATTATTTGGTCTCATTAATAATTAATTATTAATTATTAATTATTAATTATTTGGTCTAATTTTAAATTAGAAACCCTAATGCTAATTTAAGAAACCTTAATTAGGGCAAGCATATCTTTTGAGGGTATAAGGGTTTCACATGGAGGCCATTATTGATTATGTATGAATTGATTATTGAAATTGGAGAAATTCTTCTGTGAAGACTGAGCCAAGGGTTCCAGGATTCCATTGCAGTGGAGAACGTCAACTCTTTATTGTGTGCGATTTAGAGGCTGTGAAATATCAGCTGATTTATTGCCAAATTGAGAGATAGCTTCATCTAGAAGTTATCATAGAGGTACAGATTTGAGATATAGCTTCATCCAGAAGTTATCACAAAATTTCAAGGTTGAGAGATAAATTCACACAGAAGTTATTATAGATATTTTAGGTATTTATCTTTATTTAGTTTTCGATCCAATAAATTATACAGATAGAGATATTATGTATTAGAATAGTATATCTTCAGATCAGGTTGTTTAGCAATCAGGGATTAAGAACAGACAGGTAGGCGGCCGTACTAAGTCTGTACAGGTCTGTACAGATCCACTCAGGCACCGACCTAGGTAGGCAGAGAGCTTCCAGTGACTGACATCGGTCGACTTTGGACCGACGATGGCAGAAATCCGACCGACAGTGACTGACGTCGGTGAGATATCGATCGACGATGGCGTCTGTGTGTCGACACAGAAAAGCCGAGACTTCCAGAATTGCAAGTTTATTCCCAGTTGCACGAATTCAGGGTTTTAAGACCTTATCTGTAATATTCTTTGGTTTGCATAGGAAAGGACATCTATTGTAATCAGCTGGATGAATGATAAGATCTGTGATTTGTTTATGCATGTTTGAATCTATTCTACAAAATTGCATCTTATTTAGAGCTTTATGTGTTTATATATTCCCTGTTTGAAAGGGGATATTACAGTTGATCAGAGCTTTTGTGAAAATAAAAGAGGCCCTAAGTAAGGGATATCACAGTGGTATCAGAGCCAAATTCCTGCCATCCTGTTGGGCACATCATAGCTAATGTCTTGCCATCCTATTGGGTAGCTTGGGTATCAGTATGGCTTTAACAGATGTCAAAGATTTGGAAGAAAGAATGCACAATGTGAAGAAGAAGCTAGATAATCCATTCCATCAAGCAGATGACATTCTAAAAACATTGGAGGAGTTAGAAACTTATTTGAGCAAGGTGGAGCAATCAAATACTTATGATATGCAAAGAGTGTTTTCTCCAGCTTTTAATTCATTGGTGAAGCCCCGATTATTGAGACATCATGATGAGGTGGTAAGACTTGTATCCCTCTCTTGCATTAGTGAAATCATGAGGATCATAGCTAGCTTTGATTTTTATGATGATCAGATTATGAGAGAGGTACTTTATGCCATGGTAAAAAGATTCGAAAAGTTGGATAACATTAGAGACCCTCATTTCTCAAGGAGGGCAAGGTTACTTGAAACATTTGCAAGGTATGGGTTTGAAAAAATTATGATGTTAGTAGGTTGTATTGGTGAAATTCGCATGATGTTTAAAATATTTTGGAATATTTTAGATGAGTTTCATTCTAGCAATATATTGGCATCAATGCACTCTATTATGTTCACAATCTTGTTTGAGGAGGAGGATAAAATTTCTAAACTTTTGGCAGAAGATTTATGGTATGTCTGGACAAAAGGGGAAAATGTCTCACCTAGAGCTTGTATGTGATTAAAGAATTTAATTAATAGGCCCAAGGATCGTAGTGCTTTCCCTATGACATGCAGCCACTTGCATGATGAGTTAGATAGTCATGCTAATCTAGTACAGGGAGATATTAACACATCTACAGGTAATGATTTATCTGCATTATCTTCACAGGTAGGAGTAGTTGAGGATGTTGTGGATGAGCTTTGTCTTAAGGTGAGTTTAACTCAGGAGTTAGACAGTGAGGATGAGTCTGATGCTTGCATTCAGAGTGTGGAGGTGTACTCAGATGTTAGTACACTGAGTGTGGGTGATGAGTATGTTTCTATAGCTGCTTATGAGGAGCATGTGGTTGAGGCTCACACACATATTCAGGACTTGGGAATACCTGATTTTGAGGAGTTTGGGATACTAGTGGAGTCGAGTCTCCAGATTGATTCTTCTCACACATTTGATAGTATGGTATAGTTGGTTGTACCACAGTTATAGAGGGATCAGTTATGGGATGGATTAACACCATCTTTTGTAGATGGAATTTGCAGTTGCCAATTACATAGCCTATAGTATCGACACATCCAGGGCAGTTGTAATTTTAGAGATTGGTTGAGTTGTGTTAGCCAATTTGATTATGGGTTCCTCTTTGTTTTACTTCTGATGATATTGCAGGTACTCACATTGATTCACAGTAGTGCAGAGCATAACTACATTTGGGATCCAGGTGGATCGAGTAGTTCATTATTCCGAGATTGCTTGGGGACAAGCAATTTCCGGAGGGGAAGATTGTCATGTCCCCTTTTTTATGGACATTGACAGACTTGATGGTTAGCCTATTATATGACCTTCGTAGGCTAATAAGATGGATAGAGGGTCATAATGGAGCTTGGCTTGACTTTTATTCATAGAATTTCTACATTTGGTTTTCATTCAGGTTATTTCAGATGCATTGGGCCTGAGCTCCTACTTTTTAGGGATATTTGATATGCAACGGAGCACCTTTATTTTGGTATGGTCATGTGCGAAATCACTCCCTGATTCACCTGCTTCGATTGGTTTGAGGATCCAACGTATATTGAGGGAGATATTAATATTTGATTGATTTAATCAAATATTAATTATTTGGTCTCATTAATAATTAATTATTAATTATTAATTATTAATTATTTGGTCTAATTTTAAATTAGAAACCCTAATGCTAATTTAAGAAACCCTAATTAGGGCAAGCATATCTTTTGAGGGTATAAGGGTTTCACATGGAGGCCATTATTGATTATGTATGAATTGATTATTGAAATTGGAGAAATTCTTCTGTGAAGATTGAGCCAAGGGTTCCAGGATTCCATTGCAGTGGAGAACGTCAACTCTTCATTGTGTGTGATTTAGAGGCTGTGAAATATCAGCTGATTTATTGCCAAATTGAGAGATAGCTTCATCCAGAAGTTATCACAGAGGTACAGATTTGAGAGATAGCTTCATCTAGAAGTTATCACAAAATTTTAGGGTTGAGAGATAACTTCACACAGAAGTTATTACAGATATTTTAGGTATTTATCTTTATTTAGTTTTTGATCCAATAAATTATACAGATAGAGATATTCTGTATTAGAATAGTATATCTTCAGATCAGGTTGTTCAGCAATCAGGGATTAAGAACAGATAGGTAGGCAGCTATACGAAGTCTGTACAGGTCCGTACAGATCTGCTCAGGCACCGACCTCGGTAGGTAGAGAGCTTCCAGTGACCGACATCGGTCGACTTTGGACCGATGATGGCAGAAATCTGATCGACAGTGACCGACGTCGGTGAGATATCGACCGACGACGGCGTCTGTGTGTCAACACAGAAAAGCTGAGACTTCCAGAATTGCAAGTTTATTCCCAATTGCACAAATTTAGGGTTTTAAGACCTTATCTGTAATATTCTTTGGTTTGCATAGGAAAGGACATCTATTGTAATTAGCTGGATGAATGATAAGATCTGTGATTTGTTTATGCATGTTTGAATCTATTCTACAAAATTGCATCTTATTCAGAGCTTTATGTGTTTATATATTCCCTGTTTGAAAGGGAATATTACAGTTGTTCAGAGCTTATTGTGCAGATAAAAGAGGCCCTAAGTAAGGGACATCACAGTGGTATCAGAGCTTTTTATTCAGAAAAGGAGCCCCTAAGTAAGGGACATCACAGTGGTATCAGAGCTTTTTGTTCAGAAAAGGAGCCCCTAAGTAAGGGACATCACAAATGATATCTATACTGAACCTCTTTTTGTACACTTCCCACCAATTTTTCATGGGAAATGATAATTTTAAAAGAGAAAAAGTGATATTTTCTCCATCGGTGAACTTATTAATAGAGAAGTAGGAATATAATTGATCTAACCAATTTTCCACTACATCAGCATTGATTTTGCCTTCAAATGTGGGAATATCAAAATTTACCTAAACCTTGAAGGGTGTTGGGGCACTGAAAGGAAGTTCCTTAGATGAGGAGCCACGATGTGTAACCATAGAGCTAGAATTTCCCATTAGAAGTGTCTGAATAATTTGAGAAAATTGTTGTAGCATCTATGCTTATTGCCATTAAAGGGCTTCATTCACCATTTCCTTAAAAGGATCGGATGTCTCAGTGTCATCCACCATTTGAAGTCATTTGGGGTGAACATGTGGAATGTTTGGAAGCTCTATCACTTCCCACCCAAGTTTATTGTATCTTAACCTCATCCTCGAGATCATACACTCTCAAGACAAATCACTCTGATACCACTGATATAAAACTTAGAAGTTCTAGTTGATAAATATTTCAATAGGATATAAATAACATAGTAATAATGAATTCTCTGAGAAGAGATGTTGTATTACTCAAAATTGCAATAAAAATATAACCTTATCTCTGAGAAGAGATGTTTGCCTTCCCATTTCAGGTTATAATGCATTTATACATATTTTGAAAGCATGGGGAGATTGAGTCACTCAATGAATTAACAGGTGATGATTTAAGATTGAGTGGCTCGAGGAAATAACTATCACAAATAATTTGACTTCCAAGAATTAAAACAATATAACACTCAAGGACATAACGGGTGAGGATTTAACAATACAAAATTTGAGGAATTAACTATCACCCAAATGGTCACCTAAATTGTTGCCACCTGAGTGGTCACCTAAATTGTTGCCCAGATCATTATTGCCCAAATCACCCCCTTAAGATATTATGGTTCTATTCTCAATAAAGATAAACTATAGTATCATAAATCCAATCTAAACTACTATATAAAGTGATAAATTACAATGATGACATGGAAAATTTTAATAGTGATACAAGGGTTGTTAAAGTATCAAGTATGAAAGATAATATAAGATTTACAACTGAATAGACTAGTGCGTAAGGGCTGAAAACTATATGTTATACAAATCTAGGAAAAAGCACCTAAAATTGAAATATACTTTCAATAATATCCATTATTACTATAATTTTCTATTTTTTTCCAAAAGAAAATGCCTAGTTTGCCTCCTAAGAGGGAATTATACTTTTTATTGATATAATCCCAAGAGTATCCCTATATATAAGGCACCTTACTAAATAAATGTATCAAATTTATAGTATCTTAAAGGTAAACTATAATAACTACTAGAGAATGAAAACATTAGGCCAAGTGTGTCACCTTAGGGTGCACCTGTGGTCTTTATGAAGAAGAAGGATGGAACCTTGCAGTTATGTGTTGATTATAACATACTTAATAAGATTACTATCAAGAAATATTATCCTTTACTAAGTATAGATGTTTTATTTGATCAAATAAAGGTTAAAACTATCTTTTCTAAGATATATTTGAGACCAAGCTATCATCAACTAAGAATCAAGAAAGAGGACATCCATAAGACCACTTTTCAAACTCAATATGGACATTATGAGTTTACAATAAATCCCTTTGGTATAAGTAATGCACCTGCTATATTTATGAACTTAATGAATAATGTATTTATATATTTTATATACAAGTTTTTTCTAATTTTTATTCATGACATACTGATCTATTTTAGGAATGCAGATGATCATAAACATCATGTAGTGTTGCAAAGGCTAAGGCAATATAAATTATTTGGTAGCCTTTCTTTGTGTGATTTATTTCAAACTAAGATTCATTATTTATGTCACATAATATATAAGGTTGGTATTATTGTTGATCCATATAAGATTAAGGTTATCCAAGAAATTCCTACTCTTAAGCACATACATGAAGTATGTTACTTTGTGGAACTGGCTATTTATTATAAAAGGTTTGTTATTTTTTTAAAAATATGACTAACCAAATAAATTTATTCCAATGCAAGGGTAAGAAGTTCATTTGGACTTATGAGTGTGAACACCTTTTATAGAATCTTAAAATAGTTTTTAACAATAGCACTTATAATTATTGTACTAGATCTTAATGTTAATTTTAAAATAGGGGTTGATTAATCCAAATAAGGCATGGATGGTGTGTTAACCCATGATGGACAAGTTTTTGCTTATGAGTCATGAAAAATGAAAGATCATGAGAAAAATTACAGCACTCATGAGCTTGAAATTTTTTCCATTTTACATGTTTTGAACCAAAGAAAAAACTTTTTTATCAATAAGAATTTTGAAGTAAAATATATCATTGCAACTTGGAATACTTGTTTTTGTATAATGATCTAAATGCATGCTAGTGTAGATGGTTGAAATTTATGAGTAATTTTGATATGAATATATCTTATGTGAAAGGTAAAGAGAATAATGTTGTCTATTCATTTATATGACAAACACATCTCACTACCTTATCTATTCTACATAACAATTTCAAAACTAAAATTCTAGAACAACATTGTTTTATGAATTTTTGCAATAGATAAATAAAAGTTTTGTTGATGAACCTATAAAAAATAATTTTTTTTACTTTTTTTATTGATTTTTATGATTTAATCAAACACAAAAATAGAATTTATGTTCCTAATTATAGTGACTTAAGGAAAATTTTACTAAACAAGAACACATAAAACCTCGTTTTTCTCATCTTAGTGTAAGAAAAATGACACATGTGCTGAAAAGGATGTATTATTATCCTAGTTATAAATATGAAGTTGATAAATTTATGGTAAAATGCTTTTAATGTCTATATGTGAAAGTCAAACAATTCCATCCAAGTGAACTATTGTATCCTAATGATGCTCCACAAGATAAGTGGGTTGTTATTTATCTTGATTTCATATATGGTTTGTGAAAATATCAATTCAAACATGACACCATTCTAGTTACAATTGATAAATTTACCAAAGTTTTCTATTTCATTATTAGGAATTTAACTGATGATGCATCTATGTTTAATGAATGTTTTGTGAAAGAAACAATACAACTATATGGCATGCTTGAAGATATTATTTATGATAGAGATAAAATTTTTAATTCAATGTTTTAGAAAACATTGACTATTTATTTTGGTATAATATTGAAATTTTATTCATCTTATCACCTAGAAACAAATGGTCAAATGGAAAGGCTTAATTACATTATGGAAGACATGTTATGAATGTAGTTGATATATCAACAAGGAAAATGGAAATATTATTTACACTTCATTGAATTTGATAAAAATAAAACATATCATTTTGTGAATTAAATGGCTCCAATTGAACATTTGTATAAGTGTAAGTGTATAACTCCACTTGGTTGGGAAAGTTTATAAAATAGAACTATTTCTGGTCCTGATGTTTTAACAAAATTATTATAGACAAATGAAAATCATAAGGAAAAATCTAAAAGTTACCTCTAATAGATAAAAGAGTTATGTATATTTAAATAGGTCACTAAAAGAGCTTGAAGTTGGTGACAAACATTTTTATGTGTTAGACCACATAAAATTTCAATAAAGTTTTGAAATGATTTCAAATTAACTCCTCAATTTGTTGGAACCTTTGAAATTGTAGAGAAAATTAGTCATGTTGCATATAGACTAGTCATTCCTCCATCTCTATCTTGAATTAAAGACATTTTTCATGTTACATTATTGAGAAAATATATGCTTGATACTTCTCACATTTTGGATTGGACTGAACATCATAATTTATAAGAGGAAAATATGTAGTTAGAATTAGTGAGAATCTTAAACCATCATAGTGTTAGACTAAAGAATTATGATATTTCCAAAATTTTGGTCTAATGGGATCCTTTGTTTGAAATAAGTGCTACTTGTAAAGATGAGATTATTTTTAATCAACTATATCCTTGGTTATTTCAATCATCAATACAACTCTTTTTTGAGTGGGGGAGTATGTCATTACCCTATTTTATTATACTTACTTTAGATAAATGATTAGTAGTTCCTCTTTTGGAATATTTAAAACATGTGGTTAAATTAATATTATTTATTTTATTCAATTGTATAATATTTTAGACTATTAAGTTGTGTTCTTGATAGGAAATTTTTATTTTATAAAAAATTATATTATATGAGGATATTAAATACTACCTAAGTTACTAACTTATTATTTTAATTGACTTGGATTACTATTTAATTTTATTATAATTATCTAACACATTTATCACTCTCTATATGTCTAGATATTATTGATGGTCTATTATGTAATTGCATGGATAGGTACATGATCTAGGTTGCATTCAAACCCAAGCAACTGAGTAAGATGGAAAAAGAGAGAAAATGAAATAGTGATATTTTATTAATAATATGAGCTTTTGTTGTTCTTTATATCTCTCTTAAAATTTTTCATTTCTATTACATGTTTGATTTAACATGGTTGTGCTAGTCTTTAATATTCACTTCATTTTGAGTGCATGACTATGTTATTATATTATTTGATTTTATCTCGGATGTTTATCTTCTTCAAATGTCTTCATGTTGTTGTTTGACTCAGAACTATTTTTTCTAAATGTAATTTATTTTACTTATGAGATTAGCCTAGTTTTGGACTTGTGGTGGTCAATTTTATTTAAATGGTATTAGGTTCTTTGACAAGTCTTATGGCATGTTATATTATACTCTTAGTGGTATTAAATCATTAACTTAGTCTTAATCACCTTCTAGGCTAAAGAGAAGGACCATGAGTCTCATGGACTTGGAATTAGTTGGGTTTCTTATGATTGGCTTTGACCTGGTAAAATGGCTTTAAATTGAACCTCTATGCAAATTAAGTTAATGTTATTTCATAAGGGTTTATTTTTATCATTCATAAAATAGATCAACTCATTTTTTAGAGTCCTATCTTGGGGAAACTCTATCAATTTTTTATCTTTACTAACCACCATGTGAAGTAATGAGCAAGTCATGGAATTTTAACATATGATGTTTTCCTATAAGAACTACAAACTCTTAATTAGCTTGTTAGCCACAAGGAATAAAATAAGTAGGGGTTTTCAAATACTCTTAGGGTTTTAAAATACTTTATTCATATTATTTGATTACATGTTGGGATATTGGATTGTGAGTAAGGAATAATTTTAACTCTTAATTTTTAGTTCTAATAATCCAAGTAAGTTTTGCATTAAATTATTACTTGAAGTTTTAAAGGTTAGCTATGAAATATTAATTTTGTTTTTCTATATGGAATCATATACAATTGGTTTCTTTGGAATAAAATTGATTAGTGGTTTATTGTGGGTTTATTTGTTAAATAAAAGGTCTCCATGTGAGGGTTTGAACCTGTAACTTGTTATCTTTCATTTCCATGTTCTCATGTAGTTATTTTTTACTCTGGATATGGAAAACTACAGAAGCTTAGTTTGTGGACTATGTTTTTATTTACCTCTAGGGTTTTAAATACAATGGTTATATGGATTTTGTGTGGACCTAGAAATCACTTTTGTTGGGTTATTATTACCCTTAAAATTCCATTATTTTTCTAGGTTATTTATTGCACCAGTTTTTATAAAAAAATTTATTTAGATTTTTAATAAAATCATTCTTATCTATTTGATTATGGATGTATGTTTTTTGCACTACTGAAATCATTTCTTGGAAAATATTAAGGACATGTAATTAGGGTTTGAATTTAAATCCTAATTATTATTTTATCATTTGGTTATGATTTTGATTTTGGGTCAATATGGACTATTAGTTTCTTGACTTAGTTTTATTGATAATTTTTTTCTAATGTGAAGTTGTTTGCGATTGCAAGATGTAATAATGATTGTTTGCATTATGTGCATGATTCTTTTGTAAGTTTAATTATTTCATGAACTCATTTATCTAAGTTATATTATGTGACTTAAGTGTTGAGGTTTACATGGATGCATGGAATTATTCATGAGATTTAATGGCTATGATATTTAAGGTTCTAAGTAAGTTGTGGTACTTAATGGTAGTGTTTTATTAATTTGAATAAGCCTACTTGGTTATTTAAAGTTTTTATACTTGATGACATTGTAAGTGATTATCATGATTTTACTTCATTGTTATTTCAGTTTTTCTTTTGAATAATACTATATGTATTTTTGGTTTTTAACAATAGTTTAGTTACATTTATTTTAAATGCTAAATAAACTAAAATGTTGATATTTATGAGTGTAGCCAATTTGTTACGAACGTAAGTCACAATATATGAGAGATCAAATGAAGAGTTTTTGTATTTAGAATAAATTAAAATATATGAATCTTAGTAATCAATTATATAAATCATACTCTTATGTTTTTTCATTAAATTGATTATTGTGATATCAAAGCTTAGAATGTTTTTTGTGTCCTTTCTCCATATTTTCTTGACTTCTAAGATATGTATCCAATTGATGGTTAGGGATGGTCTAGGACCTCTTATGGTTGGGGTCATTGGTACTGAAGAGATAGGTATTGCTAGTGGAACATGCATGTAGAATATTTATTTTCTTATACGTATTTATAATGCACATTCTTTATAATACAAGTGAAGTTGATGATGTTTTTTTGTAAAGTAAATCAAATGAGTTTGGATATATTGTTTTATGATATTAATTCATAAAAAATTATTAATAAAGTTATTATCTTTAGTGATATTATCATGTTTATATTTCATTAATAAGTTTTTTTGGTATTTAAGTTGATTTATAACTTATAATATTCATGTCATTCATTTATCTTATTACTCAACCCAATAAATGTTTGTATTTAATTCTTTAATAAACTTTGTTGTTTCATTAGATATTATTGAAATATGATCTTAGTGTAATTTATATCATGTAAATTTATCTTTAAAAGTTAATTATTTTGTATCTAAAAATATTAAGCTATAAACTATTAAATAAGATTTTATAGAACTAGGTATTTTCTTTTAGTGTCTTTATTTGACAATGAAATAAGTAAGAGTATTTGTTAGTGGTAATTATAATAGTTTCTTATCATTCATTTATTGAGTGAAATCTTGATGGCTATATGAGAATTATGACCTCATAAAGAAGTAATTGGTTATTTTTATTAAGTTTAAAATTTATTTAAGGTAACCACATTACCTTGAGAAAAATAATCAAGCATATATAATTATTATATTGAGTTGTTGAATATAATTATTTTTTTATAAATGATAAATAAATTTAGAAGTTGTCAAGTATTAATTATTGGTCCAAATACTTAGATGGACTCTCCAAAATTGGAATAAGATCATATTTGTTGATTTAATATAAATACCTATCTTTCTACATTTGAATCTTGAAGATAATTTACAATAATTGACATTCATCGATGATATGAATATGAAAGCATGTTTTTATATTTCTTGTATAAGGTTATACCTTAATTGATATTTGGAAATGATAAAAAAAAATTATACTTTTATCTTTTGAATGTTTTATTATTAATTGCAAACTTGTAAAATAATCTTGAGGTCTAAGAATAATAACCTGTAATAAGGTTAAGCATTTATTTGTTTATTTTCAAGATGGAAGGATTTTTATTGTTGACTATCAAAGAACAATGATAATTTTAAATGATATATAATATCTATAATTATAATCCAAATTTGTTACAATGTTTTATATTTCCTTAATTAATTGAATTAAGACCTAAGTACTTAGCTAAATTATAAATGTACAATTATCAATAGTACATCTATTTAATGGATTAATTTGAAATAAGCATACTTAAGAATTCCTATGGACATAGAGTAAATCACTTAATTTTTTAAATTAATAAACACCAAAATATATTATTTGGTAGATTTTAATGAAGGAAATATTGGTATCTAATCCCAACCTATACCATGGGATGATGGAGAATTTTATGAAGTTTCTTATGTAGAACTTATGCATGGTTGTTGAAACATTATGATAAAATTAAATAGATATAATGTTTATTAGTGTTTCAAGTATATTGAAAAAGTGACAAATATGAATTATATTTAAGGGTTTAATATATATTCCAAGGATTGAGGGATGGTTAATGAGAAACCTGAATAAAATTAATTTAAAAATGTTACGTGATGTGTTATCTACTCGTGTAGTTACATTCATGATGAAAAAACAAATTAAAACTTGTCTAAATATTAATAATTAATATGTTAAGCTAAGGTAAATATATAAAAATTCCAAGTTCATTAGTAAAAATGCATAAATATGATGATTCTTATGATGATCATGGTATGATGATCACATGGATAACACTTTCATATGGTTTCATTGGTATTAAGGCTAAGTGAAATATTTTGATAAAAAATAATTAATATTATATTGATTTTAGATATAGTCCTTATAATGATCACTATCTTCTATCTATGTTTTTGGTATATATTGAGTATACAAGCTTAGTACCATGATTCTTCTATTGAAATTATTTATCCATTCATGTTTGATTGATGAACTCCTTCTTGGCCTCACTAAAGATGTTAAGACTATTTTATGGTGTGAAAAAATACTTGATTGAGTTTATAAGTTGGTAACATATTTGTTATGAAGGCCATATAGGATGTAAAAATATAATATTACATGAGCGTATTATTCATACACTAACTCACCTCTATCCAAGTGTTAAGTAGGTAAATTATTCTTAAGGAAGTCATTCATGATTTTTGACTTGATATAGTTCAAGTGTTGTCTGTGACATATTTATGGATCTCATTACATTTTTTATTTAATCTATTTCTCCATTTGAATTTGATTTATGAACTCTTTCCTATCCTAACCAATGAGATGAATACTATTTTATGGTTTATATAGGTACATAGTTTAGTTTATAATTTGGTAACAAATTTGTTAGGAAGTATGTGGATAGGATTTCATGAATGTATTATCCATACACTTATTTTCCTTTATCCAATTGACAAGTTGGTAACTACTTCCTAAAAAATTCATTAATGATTTATTGACTTGATCTACTTCCTTTCTTGGCTATAACAAAGTTATGGATATCATTAAATTTTTTATTACAACTCTATTTAAAAACCTTGTACCATAGTTTATTATCTTAGTAATATATAAAAAAAAATGATTATTACTAATTTTACTTCAAAATACTTATTTCATTCATAATCCTATAGTAATTAAATATTTACACAAAGGTTAAAAAGATAAATATTGATCATAATGTTTCCATTCACAATTAAATTTAATATTAATCCATTATTAATGGCATAATTCCATACTATATTATATATCTAGGTGGACATTTATTATTACCTAGCAATAAATGCTAAGAATATAAAACATTATTAAAAATAAGTCTAATCTAGGAGAACGCTACTAGTTATGGATACAAGAAAATAGAACATGGGATATTCTATTTGAGAGATAATAATAGCTCAAGGATAACAGAAAGAAAATGGAGGAAGTAACGTCCACCATCTGTGCAGCTACTATCAATATAGGTAAACGAGCCAATGAGGAGACCAAAGCACTAGAGGGTCCCAGCAAAAGGACAAGGCAAAGTTCCAAAAAGAAAGATACACAAAAAGGAGCTTTGCTGGAGGCTACCACCCAGGAAACTGCTTTGAAAGGAAAAGAAGCCATGAACTTGATTCTGGAACTGGATGAATAATCTGGTCCTTCTTGTTGGTTTAGAAACTGGTACTGATCTTTGTCCTCCTTTTGTTATCTTTTGTTTGTTATGCTACCAGATTTCTATTTTTGGGTTTTGACCGGATGTGTCTCTAATGGTTTCAGGTCCATTTAAAACCTATTTTGGCTACTTCTTAGTAGTGCTTTTTAGGCGATGCTTGTGGGCTTAGACATTCTTTATTTTGCTTTTTGTTACAGGGTTTCGGGGCCCCTTCAAAACCTGTTTTTACCTCAATCTAAAACTCAAGTTTGGTCTAATGAGTAATATTGATTTATATGTTCCTTTAGCAATAGACATCATATTTTGGCATTAAGATCCATTCTCCAACGTATTCCATAGTGGGTAATAAATTAAAGGTACCATTACAAATTATATAGGTCAAGATAGGTTATTGGAAAGTACTACAAGTTTAATGTGGTAGTCTCCAAGTAGCTACAAGATCATTGTTTAATTACTATAGGATAACATTACCCAAAACACTACATAATTTCTATAGGATGTCATTACCTATGATTGTTTCATGCTATTCCTATTTACTCACATTCCTTGAACACATAAATTATAGATAAACCAGAATAACAAAGATAAACATAATGCATCTTAATTACAAATCAAAACTAATTCATTCATATAGACATAGACAGTAGATGCATCATGTTTCTTAATGCTTTAGGAAGAAATTATGTAAATTATGGATAAAGAGTTTTAGCAATGGGATGCTCAAAGATATATTTTTAGGGGTTCAAAGTTCACCAATTGCATGGCTCATCAAAAGGGTGAAAATATATCTTATGTGTTATAAAATTATGTAATACATGTTATGATTCAATATCCTAAGTTTATTTCAAATAGTTTTGTTAAATGTTGGTTACCTTAGCTTTCAAAGTTTTTATAACCTAGAGAATATTTTGCATTTTAGACCCATTAGGATTAAGATTTGATATTTGAGAAGCCACCAAAGGGGAGGAAAACATAACTTGTGTTGATGTAGTCATTGAAACCAATAATTGAGTATAAGTATTAGTTGTTCCCATAGAAAATGTAGAAATAATTGTTTGGTATTCAAGAAATAATAGTTTGAAAATGTATCCCATGCCTGCTCTAGATGTGGTATGCAATGTTATGCTCAAAGGGATGGAAATGTGAAGGGATATATTATATGCATATCTAGTAGACTAAATATTTTTATTAATAAATAGCAATGATTCTTCACTAACACCTTTTGTTTTTTGAGTTTATTATAAATTATATTATTCAATACTTACATGCATGCACTCTCAAAATAATCCACTTGATTTAATTTTTTCTTCATCAACTTGTTCATTTTCGTTATTCTCATGTGTTTCATTATCCTCATGATCAGACTCATCTTCTACAATATATTTTTTAGTATGTGGGTCATTTTCATTATTGACCCTCTCATAATCAGTATAATATGACATTGTATTATCTTGAGAAATTTTAGGTGGCCCAAGGGGTAGATCTAGATGTTCAATAAGAACCACTTAATCTAGGATTACACCTGGGTTTCATACAAATGACAAATAGAATATCAATAAGTAAAACATGTAGAAACCTTAGGAGTTTGAAATCCCTAAATCAATCTAAGATTTTTGTGAAAATACATAGTGGTTAGGATCACCAAATGTTTAACCCTTTTTTTAAATATGGTGTTAAGGGTTAATGGGATAGAATAACATATACATAAGCATGAATAAAATTATTCTAGATAAAGATAATAAATTTAAAACTTGGATAATTGAATATTCTAAATTAAAATATTGATATGTGTTAAATATATAAATTACCAAATTTGAATAATGTTATATTAAATACAATGCCAATAAGAAATGATATTTATCTAGATTTAAAATGTGCAAATGGATATAATTTGTATAAAAGTAGAAGTGTGTAGGATTAGGATTATTAGAAAAGTTTTATATTACATAAATACTATTTTTATATCTAGGAAAACTATCACAAATCTAGGGACACTACCATCGATGATACTATCAATTCTATGATTCTATTATCTAGTACCATATATGCATTAAATTGCAATATGATAAACTTCATTATTATAGGTATTCCATCAATATCTTGCTAATGTGTTCACATATAGAACATAATGATAAGGGTTATACTATAAGATAATAAATTTGGCACAATGAGGTGGAGAATGTGATCCTTTAATCAACAAGAAGGTCTAAAATTGAAGGGTAGATCCATAGTTGATATTTTTCAAATGTATAAGACTGAGATGTTATAAACATTTAGTTTTAGTATTTACATATAATTTTTTTCCATGTTATATTCACACATATATCTATTAATTTTTTTACTTTGTATTGGCTTTATTCAAAATTTCTATGTTATATGTTTACAATAATGATGCTTCACCTACTTGATTTTACTGACATATGGGATATCTTAACTTTATCTTTTGGGACAAGTGATTGTAACTCATGTTTTCATCCATAACTTCAAAATGGGGCTTATATCAGGTCATATTTATTTAAAAAGTAGTTTTGAGTAACCATGAAAAATGTTATTTACTTCCTGTATGAATAAATGGATTGGGTGTTGTTGATTACCAAAGAATTGTTTTATATGTTTCAAAATATATCAAAATTTTAGTTATGGAAGAATTTTTTTTGTAAATACCAAATATGTTTATTATTTCCTATTATCTCTTTTAAATATTCAAGTTTTCAAAACTTTCAAATCTTTAAACATCAAATATATATCATGATCATTAACTAGTTTTATAAATTGGGAATTGTTTTAGGTACATAAAAAATATATGTGGATGGAGGTTCAAATTAGGTGTGCATGAAAATTACTTCATCATTCACTAGGTAAGTGAAGGTGCATTTTTAAAATTTGTTATAAATAGAATTTAATTCATATATGTAGTCATTCACATTATTATACCAACATCAAAATGGGGGCATGATGTAAACACCCAAATTTTGGAAAAAATATTTAATCCTAATGTATTATTCCAAATTTACCATATTTGGAAAACTTGTAAATGTTAGCTTGTTTCTTGGTCCATCTCAATCCCACTAAGGTCATTATTTAGCCTTTGAGCATAAAAATCACTATCTAACACTTATCATAAACTATATATTAGCATAATTATACTATACATAACCTATTACTAGCCTCTACCTTTAAAAATAAGCTTATGTTATCTTTAGGCCATACCTATGCTTTGTGCAAGTCCATATAATTCAAATACATTAAATTTTTAGGCCCTTATACCCATTATTGCATATTATGTGCCTTTAGCCTCACCACTTATCAATTTTTAAGTCAACTGATGCATGTGTATTTTAATATATTGACCTATAAATACTATGCCATTTCAAGTCATTTGAGAGGAGGAGATAATAATAAAAACATAGAGAAGACATATCAAATCAAAATATCAAAGGTCAAGGATAGAGTCAAGAACTAGACATCTTCCTCCTGCTTCAAGTTGAGATTCATTGATTCATATCTTACAAACTTTTTAAAAAGTTTTTATTTTTTTATTCTCGTGATTCCCCTTATGCAAAATGAGGGTATTAGCTTACATAAAGTCACATTTATTGATTTTAGGGAAGATGAGTTTCAAAACACTAACTTGAGATATTTCCATACACATGATCACATAACTATGTGAAGACATGATTCCAAACATGTAATATACTTAGTTTACATTATCTCTTTGATGTATACCTAACTCCATAACTATATATTTTTAGAGTGTCAATAAAGGTTAAAGAAGAAGAACATAAATTATACACATTATGTTTGACAAAATAGTGAAGTGTAAAGACATGAACATCAAAAATATTATTGAAAAATAGTGATAAAAAATAACTTTTCAAAACCATATGTAGGACAAAATTGGAATCACAAGGACAAATTTTAGTGAGCATGATTGTAAACAACATGTGTCTTCTCAATATGAACATATGCACTATGTGTGCCTACATAAAAATAATTTCAAAATCCCAAATTTTAGGAGTATGATCTAGATAGTCTACATAGTCATTCTACATATTCAAATCTATATAATAACAATTAGGTATGATCATTCCTTAACATATTTTACTTAATTTACATATACTAGTTTCATTTGTTTTTGTTTTTTTTTTGTTTGATTTATCATATCTAATTAGGTATATTTGAATTTTTTGTTGTCATGGATGTACGATTAGAAATATTTAACTATATTTAATTTATTCCTATTTTGTGTAAAACTAAAATCAGGGTAAATGCTCCCATGTTTTGTTGTATATTCAAACATCAATAAGGAAAGCTAAGTTAAGATTATGAAAAACAAGGACTATTTCAAATAATTTTGACTTATACCCACTAAAGTGGAGTGGAGAAAATTTTCTCAAAAAATAATATTTTTATATTCTAAATAAGTTGGACTATTTCAAACCATTTGAGCATATATTATTTCGAATGAATTGGGCTATTTCACATAATTTGGACTTATACCCACTAAAGTGGAGTGGAGAAAAATTTCTCCAAAAATAATTTTTCTATATTCCATTATTAAGGACTATTCTAAACAATTTCAGCATAAATCATTTCAAATAAATTAGGCTATTTAAAGTAATGTGGAGTTATACCCACTAAAGTGGAGTGGAAAAAAATTTCTCCAATTTTTTTTTTTTTTACATTCCAAATAAATTGGACTATTTCAAAGAATTTGGGCATAGATTATTTTTAATAAATTCAGTTATTTTGAATAATTTAGACTTATACCCACTAAGTGGAGTGGAGTAAATTTTCTCCCAAAATAAATTTTCTATACTCCAAATCAATTGGACTAATTCAAACCATTTAGGCATAGATAATTTCTATTAAATTGGGATATTTAGAATAATTTCGATTTATACCCACTAAAGTGGAGTGCAGAATTTTTTTTCCATAAATATGTTTTGTATCTTCCAAATAAATTGGAATATTCAAACCATTTGGGTATATATAATTTTAAATAGACTAGATCATTTTGAGCATGTGGCACCCTTTTAGGCCTTTATATTGATTGATCCTTTGACTTAGCTTCCATTATTAGGAAACATGGCATATTTTAACTATCCCTCTACCCATGCCTCAATGAGAGAGTCCCATAGAATTTAAGTCTATTAATAAGTGGATTATTTCATGATTTATTTAATCAACTAGTTTCATCTTTAGCCCTTCCCACTAGACATAGCCTCAACCCTGAGTACTCAAAAAAATAGTACATTGAAGTTATTTCAAGGACCTTCAAGGTATATATAATATGAGAATGAGTAAGAGAAATCATGTGTAGGTATTCAGTGAATTTAGAGATGAGGAATAATACTCATACATAGGCAATCATCCCATTTAAAGATGCTGGAAAAATTTCTAATATCAACTAAATTTGGTTTTGTTGTTATGCTTCACATAATAGAAGTACTTGATAGACCCATTAAAATTTTTTACTATAAAAATTTGGCCTAATAATTCCTTTGTATGCATCACATAAAAAAAGATAGGGAATATTATGAGAAACTATCGTGGTTTAATTCTTGGTAGCTTAAGGCTCTAGAATTGATCAAGTCATACCCTTAACTTCCAAATGATGTCATGCAATATCTATGGAATCATGAATTGATAACTAAGTTGTAAAATTGTATTCAAATAAAGGTACATGAGAATAATATGTTTAACGAAAGTAAACAAAAAAAGAGGCATGAGAGAAAGATGCCAAAGAATAACACCAAAAAGAGGAGGAAGTCAAATGAGAAGTAGAGGCATAAACTACCAAGGAAAAAGCTAAGGTTGATACCAAATCTAATGTGTAGGATGATGCCAAAGCTATTATTGAGGTATATTCCAAGACCAAAATTGAGTTTAGAACCAAGGCTATGGAGTAAGCTCAAAATGAGGTTAAGGCTACAACCAAGGCTCGAGCTAAGGCTAAGGCATATATTTAAAAAGAAAAGGAAGATAAGTAAAATGTAGAATTATAATTTGTAGCATCCCACAAGGAAGGGACCTAATTATGTGTACTATAGGAGACTTCATTATTAAAGTCTTGACGCTTTACCTAATGGTTGTGGGATGTTCTTACCACACCATCTTGTCACATGACTTTCTTGCTTATGTTAGCTCAATTTACACCAATTATTTCCAAAATCATAGCCACATCCACTAAGTTTGCTCCCACTTCTATGGAGACAGATTTGGATGTTTTGAAATTTCCATTGTCTAATAAAATTTAAGGAGTAACTACATTCCAAAAATACATTAAGCAAAAAGATTCAGACTTGGAACAAATTTTTTTTAGTTGCACAAGGAGAAAGTGGAAGTAGATAATCAAATGGCCAAGGCTAGGTATCTCATAAATGATATTTATCATCCTCTAGTTATGTAAGTCCTTGGTGATCAAGTATTGTCTGATGATAAACAACTCAATCCATTTCTAAATTAGTTAATAAAGGATTAGTTGAGTACACATAAACTACTCACATTATGCACCCAAGGTTAATCTATTTACACAAGAATGGAAGCCATCTATGAATTATTAGAGGAATATGTATAGGTCCCATGAGATACCTTTATTAGCCTTGTAATACCTTGAAGGGTGCCCTTATACATGTTTAAAATGTATATCCTAGGATATAACTTCAAGGTACCCTTGATTGTCCTCAAAGGTATCTTCTAGGAGATTCCTTGAAGGGTCTTATTATACCTTCAAGGGTTTTCCTAGTAGATAACTTGAACATGGCCATGATTTCAATATTCTTTAATTACATATATATATATATATATATATATATATATATATGGTTACTTATCTTTAGAATAAGCAAGGGAAAAATACATTTCCTATTAGGTTTTCATCTCAAAACCATATCAATATAATAAAACAAAATAAGATATAGGCCTAAAGGACAAATAATGGATGAACATAATAATCAATTAGTTCATATAGTAATATAATCCCATTTGATGTTTCCCAGGGTCCCTTAATCATCAAAAATATGCCATATTTGATGGATAACCATTCAATTTTAGAAACAAGGAAACATAAGGACTAAAATACATTCTAATTAGGTTGTTAAGGTTTACATGAGTCCAAGGTAACTGACTTGTCATCAACAAACAAATTTAATGAAAGAGATGAAGACTTGATAATTGTTTTTTGTTTAATAGCAAGATCTTCATGAACAGGTGTCAATATACTGATGGATCAACTTGTGAAATTTAAAGATAAAATATTGGAGTATCTACTTGTGAGGGGATTAACTTTAAAACTTAGACCTGATTAAATAAATTCAAGGTATCTCCAACTATAAATCAATTTTCACTTAATGAGATCAAAACATTGCTAAATTAAAATCTATAAACCTAAAATAAATGGGACTACATTTGATATAATTTATAATTAATTTTAATTAAATTAATGATAGTGTTTACTATGATTATAGTTTTTAATCAATAAATACACTTGAAAGAATCGTATGGTGAAGCTACATCCTTTAAAATAATTTTTTATAGCTAATGACATGGATTTTATGCTTTCTCCCAAGAATGTAATGATATATGTCATTTTTATTATCCAATCCCTTTCATATTTCTGAATTCCATTTCCAGTATATCTACTTGAAGTAACATAAATCATTTTCAATTTTTGATTTGTAACACAATTTTGATAATTACAATCAATGAACATTGTGTTGGCAATTGAAAATTGTATCCAAATGTCCTTATAAAAATAAATTTATCCAAGTTTTTTATGTTTATAATGAAGGGATTCAAATATATTTTCTCTCAAACAAACATGAAATTTGAACTTATGTAACCCATGAATTGAAGGAGTAACCTCAAATGATTGTCCTTTATCATTGACCAAATGCCAAAGTGAGAAAAAGACTACAATACCACTTTCAAAATTTATTTGGAATGTTCTTGAATGTAGTATCACATATTTTCTATTTTATTGATGCAAAAAAATAGGCCAAATTTCTAGAGGCCATACCTTTTGACCCATAACTCTATTTGAGCTTTTCCATAGGCCAAAACAATTATATAAAAAAGTCCAATTCTTCCCTAAGGTTCTCTATCCCCTTAGATTTTATTTTGATATTTTTTAGAGGCCAAACATAATCACCTGAGGGTTAGAAATTAATGCTCTTTAAATAGGTTGATTACCATATCTACTATGTTATTCTTGAATCCCTAAGCTATAGTTTAATGAGTGTTATATTTAGTTGATATGAAAATGAATTTGTGTCCTATGAAATAATTATAATTAATATTGGCCACAAAGTATAGTCCCCATTTTGTAAATGGTTAAATCTCTATGACCATTTACAATGGCATGGATGCGGTATGTTCTCTATGCACAACTACTTGGCATGTATGACAAATCTAGACATGGGAATGTACACATTTAAAAACACGTGGCTATTAATACCCTACATTCAGCATTTGATGAATTATAGCACTACCTAAACTATGACTAGTTCCATACTTCCCATGGAACTCCTTGACCACTTCATCCATTTCTTATTTGTTTAGTCTTATCAAGTATATGTATTCATGATTTATTCTAAACAATATGACTAATTTTATCATGAAGTGGATATTATTTATGTGTAGTGATCTTATTTAATTTTATTTTATATGATTTAGACATTCATTATTCATGAAATAGTAGACTATCTTCTTATACCAATTATCATTTATGATGTTCTACACTATATACCAGTGGAAAATAATTTTTGGGGATAATTCAACCATTATTTCACTTAGTCCTTAACATCTCACTATATTAATTTATTAGAGTTTCATATTAAAATCTTTTATAATATTCATCCATTTTTCATGTCACTCACCCGACTCATTTATCATCAAAATGGATTTTAAAAATGGATCTCACACAATAGTTAACACTTTGTTATGTAACATGTAATATCTGAAATCCTTAACTACTTTAATCAAGGAAAAATATTTATTTTAAATCCTTAAATACCTTATTTAAACATTTTAGATTTGATAACTCATATGATATGGGTGTCTCATATCCATCTTCATTTCTTTGTATTAAGACAACAACACTTAAATGTTATGATGCAAAGGAGTAGATGTAAAATGGATCCATGTAATTAGAACTGACAAACATCAATGTGTTTATACTTGATTTTTTTATCTCAATAAATTTCCCTTGTGCTACAAGGATATATTCATTCTTTACATCCTTACTCAACATGTTGTTCAATGGTTGGATTATATTTACAAATCATGAGATGAAATTACTCAAAAAGTTTATCTTACAATATAATGAGTATAGTTATTTTCTACTATTAGGTAGTGGAATATTCATAATTATCTCATCTCTCTCTAAATCGATGGAAATAACCCATTTATAGGTGTTATGTCTTTTAAACTTCCCTTCAGTTACTTTTAATATACATTTATTAGGAATCAAAAAATTACATGCTTATTTCACCTTTGTATAACCATTCTCAGGTCCTTCACATGGTTTGATAAGTTCTTATACAATATGATCAAGTCATCCATGTATATGAAAATGCATTTTCCAATGAAATATTTTAATTCAATATGCATGGCATGTTATAGATTAACACCCACATTGATAAGACCAAATGGCATCCTATTGTATTTAAATGTAACCCAATTTTTTTTAAATGTTGTCTTGGTTCTATATTCATAATTGACCATCACATAATTGTACCTTGAATATCCATCTAATAATTACATATTTTTAGATCCATTTACTATCTACAATACTTTATATACTGAAGGTAGTGGGTAGTTATCTTTATCTAAATCTTTGTTTAGGCTCTAAAAATCTACATAAAATTGGATATACCCATTATTCTTTCAAACTAGAGCCAAATTATCTACCCATGTGGAGTGCTTGACATTAAATATGATCTTTTCTAAAAGTATCTTCTACACTTCTTTGAATATCAAAGATTATAGTAATGGATTGACTAGCCTTTATGTTTTATGAAATGGTTTGGCTCCTAGCTTGAGAGGGATAATGTGAGTCAATATGGAGGTATTGAAAATCTTCAAATCCTAATATATCCAAGTGATGGAATATATGAAATATTTAAAGGCTTGAAAAATCCCTTATTTTTCATATTGGGTGTAAGTTGTGCCTAAAATCATATAATTTACTTCATTTACATTTGCCAAATTATAATATTTGTGTAGCATACCCTTGATGGTGGTTTTTTTCTCCTTTCACCTTGATAATCCATATCAAATATCTGTTCTAATTAGATAATAACTTTGGCTATTTTTTGGTTTTCAATTTTATCACTCCTTACTCATCTAAATTAAACTCCTTTTTACGATATTCATCAATAATATAGAATTCAAATATGTCATTATTGGTGATGAAGTCAATGATATGTTTATCATAATTGAATACTTGTAAGTTTTTTATGTTATCAGGAATGGAAGGATTAGAGACTATCTTTGCTAAGATTACTGTCAACTTAGAGTTATCAATTGGTTCCAAAGTGCTCATAGTTATTGCCAATACATCTACCATGTAATTTTTTCTACATGAAAAATGCATAGATGTTAAATGCATTAAAATATTATATTAATTTACATACTCAAATTAGATATAAAGATATAATCTTTTCATTACAAGCATAATGTATTCTAATTTTTTTCACCACTAGTTTTGATTTGCCAACCACCTTCAAGTTTTTGGCTTTCTTTCTAAGAGTGAATTAGAGGCCATGAATTAGCACCTAATATCTATTAACATTATTTATGCATGAAAATTTTATTTATAAGGATGTCAAATATGACCTTAATCTTAGGTTGATGATATCTATTCCATCACCAAACCTTCTTTTTGAGTTTAGGGTCCACAAATGATCTTTAATTGTGCATAGTGAAATCTAAAGTATAGAAGTTGTTACAATGTTGACTTACATTCTCTCTTCTTATGCCTTTGGTGGGATTTAATTTTATTCTTATGATAAAAATGACCTTACAATATTGTCCTCAGTAGTATATGTGGGCATTGATATATTCATAATAATAGTGTTTTCAGCATATAGGCCTTCAAACTCTTTGTTCTCATATGGATTATTGTGTTCCATGTTCTCATATGATAAGGCATTAACATGGATTAAAATCACTTCAGATGAACAAAGGATATATTATTATTATATTTGGAATAATTATTATAACTTTGATTTCTCCCACATGATCAACATGTTAATAGATAAGTTTGTATGAACTCCTTTCTCTAGATCATAAACACTAGGCCTAACATCTTATAAGATCTCATCTTGTTATATTCAATGATAATATGATTCATTTTGGGATCTATTTCAATTATAATAGATTTTGGGATGCCATGCCATGGGAAACACATATGGGAGAAATTGGTCTCCATCTATCCATTTAGTGTTCTAAACAAATCATTACTAAGAAGCATCTCATATGCATAAGGAATATCCACCACTTCAATGTCAATGAACTACTTCACTCTTGGATAGGAATCTAACTGAATGTGAATGAATTTGAGTTCACCAACCACATTGAATTTATACTTTTCCAATTAGATAACCTTTTTGTTTGAATTGGTAGGAGTTAGACCCAACTATTGGTAAATATCATAAGGCATCATATTACCTAAAGCACTTGAATCCACTAAATAATTATGTATGTTTTTGCTAAAAATTCTTACTATTAGTAGAAAATGATGAGCTTCAGTATTATCCTTATAAATAAAAATATTATGATAATTTATTGTAATAATTTATTTCTCTTAAGGAACAACTAATTCCCTTAACAACAAATCCTTTTGATTATAAACTTAGAGAAAATCAAACAATGTTATGTTGGCCTTATTTTTCTTCAAGTCTTCTACAATGTTTTAATCTAGTTTAAATTATTCTAGTGGTTTATCATCTTGTGGGGTATAACATTATTCTTTGGTTGATAGGATGTGGTGGGTCCTTTGGGTGGAAATGGATTATTACTTGAGTTCTCATAAACTAGGCCTTGAATATTTTTTGGAAGAGTAGATTTATTCAAAGGATTTTTCAACATGTTCCTCAAATAATAATTATTTACTCATTGAAATTATTTAAATACATATAATTCATCCAAGTTTTATTTAGGCTCATTGTCAGTCTCAAATGGGAACTCATATGTTTCTAATGCTAGATTGGTACTCATATTATCTTCACTTTTGCTTGGGTTATTATAAAGTGAGGGTAATATTTCAAGGTTTTACATCTCCTTTTAGAAGATGTTTAAAGCCAATATTAAATCAACATGATCTATTATATCATGATCAACTATGTTATCTAATCTACACCAAGTGGGAAAGGCTAAATCTACCATGTTCATTGATCTTGAAGCACTTTTGTTACTCTTGTTTGTGATGCCAATAGTACTAGGCACATTTCCATTTTAGGCTTACTATTCCACTAACTATTGGTTATTTTGAATTTATAATTCATGTATTTTGTGGGTTTTTTCAACTTGGTTGGTGCTTTGAGGAGTTTTCATATAAAAACTTACTATGTCATTTGTCAATATTTGGACCATCTACGACATATTATCTACTTTTGGACTCACTATAGGGATCTAGTTGTTTTTTGTATGTGCTAGTGTGTTGGCTGCTAGTTTAAAACCATTTAAAAAAATAATTAGATTAGGGTGTCTTGGGTTATGTGAATTATTCATAGGTATCTAGTTATTTATAAATTATGGGATAACATGTTGATTACTATTAGGAAAAGTATAACTAATTGAACTAAGCATGGTAGAAATATTGTATGCAACATGAATATTTGTTTATTTTTAGGTTATGACAATGCATGATTTAGAGGCACATAGGGTTAATTATTAATCATGTGGTTCAAAAAATTGGATTATAAACTAGATTTGGACTTGAATACATAACACCTAGGATTCAATTCATTAATAGAGAATTTTTTTATGATATCTTGGTTGATCATGGGAATCTAATTGTAGGTACATGGTTATCCTAATGGGGGTAAGGGAATAACACCATATCCTTGAGGCACCATTTAATATTCCATACTAACACTTCATTGTAATCTAAAGATAAATATGTGAGCACTGTTGAAATTATTCTAAGAAACATTGAAGTCATGGGATCGAGAGCTTTTAGATATGTCTAAATGGTAGAAAACTGTGTCTTCATAGAAGATATATTTCAAACTTTTATATAGTTTATGGAAATGAGTATTCAAAATAATCATTGGATCATTTAGTTCCCTATGGGAATATGAAAACTTATGATATAATATTATAGGATCTATTGGTATTTTTAAATGAGTAATAAATATGATCTCAAGTTTATCCAAAGAAGTGATGGATCCATCTCAGAAACAAAGGTATAAACCATATGTTGATTCACCTAAATCTTAGTGGAAAAATCTATATACCACATATTCTAGTTTAACATGAGTTTGGATTAAGGCATCCTTAAAGGCTTTGATATGTTCCTCTATTATTATTAATCCACCATGAACATACATTGGACAAATTTTATCAATGTTTTTTGGTAAGTCATATGTGAGTCTTGAAATATTCATAGGGCCACTAATTCCTCTAATCCAAGTAGGATTATCTATTGGATAATTTTAAGGAGACAACAAAATGGTTAAGGGATAGTAGTAGTAGGAGAGCTAATGGATAAATAAATTTTTATGGTTTTATACTTTTCTTTATCAATTCTAGATCTTTTATGCTCTATGAGATGTAATACTTCCAATTCACCCTCAATAGACTTTGACCTCATAGAAATAATTCTAATTTATAGTTTTGAAACTGGAAATGTCTTAGTCTAGGCAAGGTTTCTCAAATGTTAAAGTTGGACCTCCTTATAATTCTAGTTATGTTGGTGGTCCATTTAGCATGCCAACTTCTTAGGTCAAGTGATGGATCACCCTACCTCTCACATAAAATAATTTATAATAACTTCCTAATGTTTATATTTAATGGATATTTGTGTACTTATTTCACTTAGTTGGCTATTGTTGATTATTTAAGGTTAAGTGGCCTTTGATGGTAAATTATAACACTTAAGAAAGGAAACTTAGACTATTTTTATCAAAGGAATGAACTCATTCAAATTCAATAGAATATTGATAACTGATTGAAACTTTCCATTAAACCTATTAGATTCAATAGTGAATAAATGATGGTAACTATAGAAAATATAATCATAATAAAACCAAAATAAATGATTGGAATTCAAACTAATCTAAAATAAATTTAAAATATTTCAAAAAATATATCAAAAGAGAGATGGTAGGTAGAAATAAAATATGAGCCTACTTTTTATAATACATAAATATAATCCTATTGATTAGATAAATCCTTTATATAAACTAGTCTCTACGTGGCCAGCATAGCACACCTAGAAAACAAAAATAGTGTAGGAGTTTGAGGACAAGTTAACAAAGAAAATAGAGGGAAATAAATCCACCATATACTTGTTCAAGGTATGAATATCAATTCATAAATATTTTATATTTATGATAAATCATGAAATATAATTGAGCTTCATCACAAAACTACACATAATATAAACATATATCCAAGCAACCATGGCTCATACAAAAGGAAAAAAGGCTAAATAAGAAAGCAAGAAAAACATAAGTAAAAATGGAAAAGCCTCTTAATCTCCTGATACCTACCTTTATTATATTATTTGATCAAATAGGTAGCCTTATTCAATAAAATATGTGGTATTTAATAGGTAATTCAAGTCCTTGAAGTCATCGCCCATCTAAATATAAGGTCATTTCAATAATTCAATGAGATCAATTTGTTTGAAATTTGAATCCTTGATGATCCTAATCAATCCCAAGGAGATTAATATTAAAACCATGCCAATTGAAATCAAATTAATTTATTTCCATTCTATATCACTAAGATATTATTAGAATAATAATTCAGTAATATTTTATGCAAAAGATACCATGCCTCATCAAGAAAAATTGTATTCTTTATGTTCGACTAACTTTATCCCAATGTACATGTCAAGTCTTGGTTAAACATAGTTTCTATATTTTCATTGAATTTAGTGGTTCATGACCATGTCACCATTAATATACTATCTATAATTTAGGTTTAATAGGTTAGATTGGAAATATAGTTTTTCCATGGTCCTTATAACTCTGACAATTTGATGTGCTAGGATAACCATCAATTTTAATTCCTATATCATTTAAGATGACCTAAAATCTTGACTGAGATATCAAGTTATATTATGTTATATTTTACCACATGGAAATATTTTACTTGTTATGGATGTTGAAACTTTTTTTTGGTAGAATTTTGCCACATGGTCTTTGCTCATTTAGTCATTGCTCAACTAAGGGCTTAATGATTTTTGACTACTTTATTATTTAGGTGAGGTGAGATTATACGACATGGTGTTATATGACTCAATTGGGGATATATTATATATTAAAATCATATGGAATATCCTAAGCCATGGTGAAGTAATATTTTTCCATGTGGCATCATCCTACTTAACATATTAATAGCATGCTTGTCTAAACTACACTGGCCATCCTGAGGATATAGTGAAGTGGGATTTTTCCATGTGGCATCATCCCTTTTACTTACAAGTTCTTATGCAAACCCAATTTTAAATGTGATATAGGGAAGTTAAGGTGTGAGATATTGACACTTGGTAACATCCCACTCATATAGAGGATAGGGTTCAAATCAAGACAATATAGAGGTTGTGATGAAGTAGATAAGTGATAATGAGACATGTGGCTCCATACAATTCATCCATAAAGTTAGGGACTTCAAAATGTGACAAAGACTCAAAGATTTTAATGGATAATCTAGGTCCCAAAAGTAGAAAGCTAATACCATGTGGAATTTTAAAATAAATTACCTACACCAAAGAGAAAAGTATTCATTAGTCACTTTTTTAAATTCAAATTAAAACATCTAAGTATAATTTGAAATAATGAGAAAAGGTAGACATAATAAATAGGAAAATAGTCAATTTAGTATAAATTCTCATAAATCAACTAAGTATAAAAGGGAAATGTCATAAAAATTTAGTCAAATCAGTAAGAAAAAAGGAATAATAAGCTAAAGTACTTAAGTAAAATTAAAAAAACTCTAAAAAGGGATGGATAAGTTAGAAAAGTCTTGGTTAAATTTGTCACAAAGGAAAAATTTTACCCATTTCAAACCATGTTTCAAAATAATTAGGACCCATTAGATGTAGACAATTTTAGATAAACTTTGATTAATTATAAGAAACAATCTTATTTAGATCAATTCATAGGGTGAAAATTTATCTTTCATACCTGATTAAAACAAAAAATCAAGTTTAATCATCATGATTTTAGCACCCAAAATACTTTATTAGTTTATACTAGATATTAAATATGCGAAGGCGATAAACTCAATTGAAAAAAAATATTGGACTCTAGAGAAAAAAACTATTCCATTATTTCATGATGAAATTAGGGCATGTTGTGAAATCAAAAACATGTTTGATGGTGAAAGTGTGGTGCAAAAATGGCTGGCATGACTCAAACACTAACATAATACATTACATAGTGGTTAGGGAAGGTTAGTGGAGGTGATGGAGGAGTTACATATATTGGGAAGGTGAAAAACACATCTATGGGTGTAAAGTATTTATAACACTATAAATTTAGTAGTGTGGATTTTTCAAGGTCTCCCATGCTAAGGGAGGGGCATCAAAGGCCCTATAAACTTAGAAAATATGTAACTTAAAAACTAGAACTCCATTTTTCACAATTTTTTTATAATAAATGAAATAGAGAAGAATTTTATAAAATCAATAGGTGTCCCTAAATGTGTAAAAAAATTATAAAAATTTATGGAGATTGTAAGGATGCCTAATCCCACCTGATTCCCTTTCAAGACATGACTTCAAATTAATGTTAAAAATCTATTGTAAAGTTCAAAAAATGATTTAAAAAGTATATATTATTTCAAAATATTGATTCCTTTTATAAAAAAATGTTCCCTAAAAATAGAAAAATATCTAAAATGCCCTTGAATATTTGATTTTGACCTAAAAATGATATCAAACTAATTGTTTTTGAAAACATACCTACCTAAACAAATTATATTGGGATTTTTTAGACCTCAAACTTTCTTAAAAAATGACATAACCCTATAGGTTAGTTATAAAAAAATTATATATTGAGAATGAGAAAATAAAATAGACAAACACTATAAAATTGTTTTGAGAAAAACAACAATAAATAAGAATCACACATCTTAATTTTTGCCTTCAATTTCTCTTATTTTTTGTATATGAATAACTCTACTACCATGTAGAAATGTAGACAACTACTGATTCTCTCACACATGTTTCTCATTAAAAATAATCTCATTTCATATAATATCCAATGCCATAAAACATAATACTAAATGTAAATATCATAACATATATGTATAGATTCTTAAAAAAAATTCTTTCATGGCAATGAAAAATATCAATATGAATCTTTGTTTTCTACATTGTCAAAAATTGAGGATAGAAAGAACAATTTATATATATACTAAGGGTAGAAATAAATCTTATGATTGGTTGAAAATAGGAACTCGTTATTGACCTATGAAATGGGAATATCCCTTTGGTCTCCTAAAAGGAAAACCTTTTACTAATTATAAAAATCATAAGAAAATATTGAACTATAGGTTATAACTAAAGGTCTTCATATAGGACGATTTTCAACATTCATTCAAAGGATTGAAGGACATGAATGACATATGTCCAATAGGTTTAAATCCATATCAAAGGAGATACTAGCTATATTTAATAAGACCTCAATTAAGGTGAATGAAGCACTGATTTCTCAAGTGACTAGATTGAAGATTGAAGAGTTAAAATTCACCAAAAGTATCAAGAATTATAAAGGTTATAATGATAAGTTTATATTATAGGATGAGGATCTCACTAATCATCAATGAGGATACTTGAGAGAGGATTTCCCTTGGACCTTTGATGAAGAAGCCAAAAATAGTGTAAGATATATCATGATTGAAGGTAGGAATATGGTTTTGGTTCAATTTTATCATTTCACCATCCTTAATTATTTACACATCAACTCCCTATCAATGTACCATTATAAATACTTCACACCTTGGAGAGTTTAGTTATGGATGTAAAAAAAGGAAAGAAGAAATTACCACTTCACAAGGTCGTAATCTTTCTAATTTACATTTTTTTAAAAACTTGAAATAAAGGCCCTTCTCACATCCCCTCTTTGGGATCTACGCATCCCAATAATATATATGGATAAAAAATAACCCTAATAATCTCTTCTAAAAGTAATCAAATTGGGAAGGAGGTATATAATCATGATGATAATCACAATGAAAGACTATTGGAAGGGAGTGGTGCTAAGAGATCCTTGGACCCATATGATAAAAATTATGGGATTATGTCATGTTTTCAACTTCTTAAGGATGGTATAGGAATGGAGTTGAAAATTAACACCACTAAAGTTAAAAATATAAGTAATATTAAGAGTGGGGTAGATATTAATACCATTTTATATAATATCAAAGAACATATCAAGATATAAGAGTTGACTGAGGATATTGATCTACACAAAGCTATCTTACATTGGTTTATGAAGTACAACAATAGGTTAAAATATAAAATCAATAATTTTAACCTGGAACGAGGTGTCCTATTCTCTAGAGGAAAGTTAGTAGAGGTAAACACCTAGTTCAAAATATTGAAAGATAGTTAATAGTTTGGAAAAATAAAACAAAGTCCCTAAATATAATTTGGATGTTTTCATGGAGTTCAACAAAGTGACCATGCATAATTGTATTGATAGTATGGATGACCTCAAGAATATCATTAAGAGGAAATGAGAAGAGGAAGGACCTAGAAATGAAGGAAAGAAGGCAAAAGGAGCAATGAAATAAATTTACTCATAATCTTAAGGAATTCTACATATGGAAAAAAATGTTAGAATAATGATGTGAAAATAGGAAGAAACATTTAAAGGAATTAATATTGATTCACTTTCACCTTATTTATATATTATTTTTATGTTTTTTATCTACCATTTTTCTACTTTTCTCTAGTTTTATATATTCTTGGGTAGGTTATTATGTTTCATCTAGAACTCATGGATATAACTGCATGTTCCTTGTAAATGGTAGGGTCATTTTTTAAAACCCCAATTTACAAATAATAATAATAGAGCTCAAGTTAACTTACACACGTACATGAAATTAACTACACCAATTTATTTTTATCCTCATTATATAGAATTAGGTCAATTAGAGTATATTAGACCAATAGAGGTAGGTAGTAAGCTTTTTATATATCATTGGTACTACCCAAATTTTCATGCATTTACCCAATCCTTTTATTCACTTATGGCTCTATCGAGGAACTACGTAATGGGAAACATGTCCTAGTAAGGTAAGATCTTACATTTAGTTGGATATAACCTATATTATTTATATACTTAACTTTTCATACCAATATCATGTCTGATATCTATCATTCTCTATATCCTTGATGTCAAAAACTATTAGTTTTTCCCAATTGATTAGATTATCTTATCTCCACCAAAAATATTCATATCATCATTTTGATATATTGTCACACTTATTTTCACACTTATAATTATTTATATCCCTTTTATGGATATTTTTGATATTTCCCCTCTTTTCTATTTGTTTCATAGATCTTTTTACTTCAGATTCAACTCATACATCTCATTTTTAAGCCTCTTGGATTTTAGTTGTGTTTTTCATGGAAAGAAGTTGGGGAATACATATAGGCCCTTAATCATTTCTTTTATTCCATTTTTCCCACAGCTTATCTTTGCCTTAGATATTTTTATCAAGCTACATTTTATGTTTCTTTTTTTCATGTCTTTCACATCTTTTGTTTATCTTAAATATTTTTATCTACTTACATTTTGATTTTTGTTCTTTTCATTTATTTCACATATTATTTTTTTATTATATTATTTGTAGTTAATTAAGTTTCATGTTTTATTCTTTTCATTCCTTTCACATATTATTTTTGAATTAGATTATTATTACCTACGTACATTTTATGTTTTGTTATTTTTTCTTATTTCACATCTTTTGTATAACTTACATTATTTTATTTGGTTACATTTGATGTATTTTTCAATGTTTTTCACATTTATGATACATATTATTTTTATTATATTTGTATATCTACTTCATTTAGATTCCAAGTTTTTATTTGATTTCCATTCTTCTTATATGCATGCTTAAAAGTATTGTAAAGGAATGAAACATATTAGAGAAGAAACATAAAAACATACTACACTTATATATCCACTCAACATCAACATAAAATCCACACACACACACACACACAAAATAAATGTTTTCTACATCATATATAAAACATATACATAATATGCATTATGATATGTGTTTCCTTCTTTTCTATTTGGGAAAGGGATACACTATGTTGTGATATATCCTCTCTAACATGTAAATGGAAGAATTTTATCCCAAGAATAATATTTATCATCTATATGTGTTGTGGTTATCCATACATATTTTTATAATATATGTGTCAAGTTTGAACTCTATCTCCATTCCAAATAGTTTAGTTACTTGATGTGGAAATTTCTCTCTAAAATAGGTCTCAGTAAACTATTACCACCTCATACATCAAGGAAACAACCCCTCCATGGGTATTAAGGCTAGTGTTTAAGGACCTAGTTCATTTATTTCAAAATTTGGTTCCTTTATTACCTTTAAAATTAGCCTAAATTATAAAATATTATCTCACATAGATGGTGCAATTAGATATAGTATAGAAGTCATGTCATGTTGAGGAAGCATGCCATCTAATATATCACGATACGTATCCTAAATTAGTTATTTCCACCTCATCATATCATCCCTAAAAACACAAAAACATACATTAGACATCAATATAACATAAATCTATTTATATACATATCTATCTTATAACATTCATATCTATAATTATATAAATCACAATGATAAAATAAAATAAACATTTATACCTAGATGTACATGATCCTTATGGATAGTATTACCATCTTGATGAATATTTAAGATCACATAATATTTATCATTATTTATGTATATACTCCTCTAGTGTTCTTTAAATGATATCATCTATCTCTCTATTTATACTAGCATAACCTTTGGTCTTAGACTCTTATTTATGGCATGCCTTTATATATTTGTACAAATTATCCATAATACAGATTCCCTCAAGTATTGGATATCCTCTTCCTAGCCACTATATAATCCATTATATAGTCAATAAATAATGACCCTCCTCTTTCATCCCCATAAAATATGGCATTCATCTATGCCTTAGGTGCATTAATTATTATACTCCCTATACCCCCTTCTCTTATTGTCTTCATTATCACCTGTACTTGTTGACATTGTCTCATCCTATGAGTCTAAAGAGTGCATTGTGGTTCCAAATATAGTACATGTAGATATCAATACTAAACTATTTCTTCCCACTATTCTCTCACATGCCTAATTCTATGAATAGGCAAGACCATCAATGTTGTAGGGTACGTTAATCTAAATTATCTAAGATCTTTGTCATAATATCATCAATCTATCCACTAAGCAAAGTGACCTAAAATATTGGTCAATCCTCAATTTTTCATTATATATGTCCATTTAGGCTATGTATCCACTATACCTATATATGTATTTCAAATGATGGTATCCCTCTACACACTCTCTAAATATGGATAAACATATGCACCTTCACTGGATGTCCTCAAGACCATATCCTAAGTCTATAAAGTGATCAATTATCTAAAATTATTCTCCTATCATTTGATAAATTGGAAACCATTTATATATACACACAAAATATAATAACTAACCCTATTTATAAGTTTAATCTAGTAAAAATACTATAAAAATCATGCATTAGCTACACCTATATCACCAAACTCATATTATATATCATTCCTTAATCCAAAACTTCCTTTCTTATGGTAATATAAAATTGAAGCACTCTTTCATCTAAATTATGACATAATATTTTTATCACCATCATACCCAAAATCTGTTTTACATATTTTGAGAAACAACATTACAACTACATCTTGTAGCTCACTATGTATGAGTATGTGGAAGTGGCATTAATCTGACTTAGTGGTCCATCAAGTCTATGCCTACCTATTTGCCACCATTTTTTTAGTATCACATAGAATAGTTTTCCACTCTATCTATGAAATTAGTATGGAATTCAAATGGACATATCCACGGTATCCAAATCCACCACCAATATTATGGTGTTACTAGTCATATTCCATAAATTTGGGTAAAAAACCAAAAAATATACATATAGTTAAAACTAACACAGCCACATAATATCACCATACCCTAGACTAATCAATAAATCCTTATCTTCCTTTGATAATTGGGTTAACAAATATAGAAGACATATTTAATCTAAAATCCACCATAATAGAAATTGTCTTTGCACATACAAAAATATAATCAACAAATTCAAAATAAGTCTCTTGATAGATAAAAATAAATTAAAACATGAGAGAGAGAAAATTTACCTAAAATGTAAAAATAAAATACATCAACCATTCTCATAGTACGCATTGACCATATATTATTTTTCTATTACATATAACTATTTAAAATAATATAATCAATCATATTTATTACATTCCTACTTTATTTTCCATTTTTATAGATGTCATCAAATATTTGATGGATTTTAACATTTATCAACAATTTTTGACCCTATTTCATTGATAATCTATAAAAGATCAACTACATATGCCATCTGACTAAACATCATTGGCCTTGATTTTATTAAAAAATCTATAAACTGTAATCATCATATCTAATGTAGTTATCCAAGTATGCCTCCCCAATAAATACTATTTCTTAAAACTTTTTGGCACTTGTTTCCAATAAAATCTATTATTCCCCACATTTTTCTCTTCATTTCAACACATCCTAGGGAAATTATTTATAGTTATATTTAGCTCAGTTTAATTTTTTTATGATTTAATATATGTAACCCTCCTATAATTTAATACAAAACCTACTTTTATGATCATTATTATATGTCCCATGTGATTCCCTTCACATCTACCTCTATGCCCCCTAGCCATTGTATCTCTCTCTCCACACCATGAATGGTATCCTTGAGCTCTCATAATCTCAAAATATCATATTATAATTGAACCAAATTAAGGACCTATTAATTTTTATAAGTATTCAAATTAAAAAATCAACTTTCAATTTTTTAAAAAATTATCTCTCATATTTTGTATTTTTTCCATATTTTTTTTAGGTCCTCTTAATGAACTAAATGACATGTTAATAGAATATTTGAAAAATAAGAAATTTAATGGTACGGATTGAATAATTTTTCAAAAATATATTTTTTCTCTAATTTTTTAGGTATACCATGCTCATATAATTACCACTTTAGTACCATATTATACACCCAACTTGATTGAGTATTTTTTGCATTATTTTGGCACCATATATCATCATTATTTTATTACATTCCTACCAAGTAAGTGAAGGTAGAAATATTTAATTATTAAATTTAATTTATCTTGCATTTATTACTACTCTTAATTTTATCTTAGTGGATACTATGTTATTTTCCCAAAACACCATCTCAGAGCACTATATTATGACATGCGATGAGATTTGGGTGATACATATGTATATACTTTACTTTTCACTTACTAGTGATTTATTTTGTAGTACTCATAAATGTATAAATAACCCCATGTTCATGTAATAAGGATTTAATGTGTATTTCCTTGTGTACATCATCATCCTTATTTTAATATATGTTCACTTATGTGCTTTATCACATATTCATCTATGTCATCTAATCATGACATGTTACAATTATATTTGGAAACTATTCTACATGTCTGCCTTGTGTTACTATTTTTTATAGGTTTTTATTCCCTATATCTCATTTTACACATTATCAAATTATTTTCATAATAATCTATTCATACTTAAATCATACAATTTTAATAAGAAGGTGTAGGATCTCAACTTACAAAAAAACCATTAAAAAAAATTCTAAAACATTTCAAAATTGGAATAATTTAAAAAAATTATAAACCAAAAAATTAAAAAACATTTCTAACATATAAAATTCAAAAAAATTTCTTTATACATGGTCACACATCTACCTGCACTATAGGTATTCATATCCAATATTTACATATGGATTTCATGATATTTTTTGATTAGGTGTTATTCATATTCACAGGTTGTATGATATTGGGCTATATACTATTTTTACCACATTCTAAGAGGTATTTTTTTATTAGTAGTATGTCCTATATTGGGTGAACTACCATTCAATGGATTTTGAATTTTAACACTTTTCTTTTATTTTCCTCTATCATTTTCATATAAAGTACATTCATTCCTACATATCATGCTAGTACCTAGATCTTAAATATATCACATGGATATGTTAATTGTGTTTATATTATGGTTAAATTAACTATTGTGTATGTTATGTGTGTATGTGTTTTATTATTTGTGGTATCCCTTTTTATATAATATCTTCTCAACATCATGTTTTATGTGTCCTTCCCTTGTGTCATCTCACTAACTTATCTTATCACTAAATTGGGTGTGATCACTAACCTGTTCGGTCCTTTATTTTATTCATTACTCTTATCCATGATTTTCCTCAAGTATTTTATATGTTATTAATTGTATCCATGTTGTCTATTATGTATATTATTATGCTTACTTCATGTGACTATTTACATGGTATTTGCCAAGCATCTATGGGGGCATGCTACTTGAGAATGTTCTCATTGTTATGTCTAGCTCAATTTTTGGAATATTGTATGTATTTTGGGGAAATCTACTTCTTCACATATTATTATATTTTGGTGGGGAGGTAAGGGGGAAGTTATACTAATTTTTTCTATGTTTGATATGGTACTATATCCTTATGATATGTTGAATTTTCTTCATAATAAATCTGTTCAAAATTAATTCATCAGTATAGATGATATTCAAATTTTAGTGGCATATATTTTAGGATTTTGAAGCTTTGGATATATTATTTTCCTAACAATGGGGTATTTAAAATTATATTTTGAGATGACTGATTACAACACATTTATTCATAACTCACCTTAAAATGGGGGCATATCTTCCAAAAGATTCAGAATGGAGTGGACTTGAGAAATTTTTAGAAACAATTATCTATTTCCTTGACCAAGAAGTGTATTGGGTGATGGTGACTTCTAGAGATGTGTTGGATATGTTTCAGCACATGTCAAAAGTCTAGTTGTGAAAGCATATTTATTCTAAAATTTGGATAAAATATTAACCATGTGTATCCATTTGTGTTCTCTCTTTTCAAAATTCAAATATTCAATTATTAAAAATTTTAAATCTTTAAAAAATTAAACATAAAAATTTAAATATATATTGTGAACATTGATTACTTATAGGAATTAGATTTTATTTAAGACACATAAAAAAATATATGTGGATGGAGGCTTATCTCGAGTGTACATTGAGATCCCATTAATTATTCCATAGGTAAGTGGAGGTGAATGTTTCAAATTGTTTAAATATATACTTTAATGCACATATTAATTGACTCACATTCTTATCCCACATCAAAGTGATGGCATTACTCAGAAACCTAAAATATTAAAAAGACCCTTATTCCAAATTTATCATATTTATAAAATTTGTACATATTGGCATTTTTATTGGTTAATTTTGGTCCTAATAAGGTCCCTATTTATCCCTTGAGTATTAAAGACACTATATAAAACTTGTCAAAAGTATCCATTAGGTTAATTAGAATATAAATCACCAATTAAACAAAAAAATTATTAAATATAGACATATACCTAAGAATATGGACTTATAATATCACCTTTAAATTAGAATTATATATACCTTGTATTGGAATCTAATTATTTAATATCTAATTTATAAAATCTAAAAATTGGAATCTAATATTATAAAAATTAAATTAAAATATTGAAATTATAAAAAAATATAACAAAATAAGTTTTTATTTGGAAAATAATATGTCTAGATCTAATGAAATGATGGTTATTATAATAATATACTTAATAGAGCCTCATGCCATCTCCAATTTAGACATGTGCTTTGTGTGGGTCCTCCTAGGTTAGATAAAATGTTGACCATGCCTATCATGTCTTTACTTGTGGTCACTTCTACCTGTTACTATTGAATGTTAACCTTTAATCTTACACATCAATTCTAAAGTCAGCTAGCATGAGTACATTTAACTAGATCAACATACATACATACATACATACATACATACATATATACATCCATGTATACATACATACTACTAGACCCTCAAACTTTGGAATGTCATGGGATATGTGTGGCCGACTTATGGCTTACATAACTCTTTTATATTCTTGTTACATTTCTCTATGTTCTCATTTAGGTCAGCCTATGGAATAACCATGGCTAAATAGAAAATTTATTGGAGTTAGTGATTAGCCTTTTATCATCATGTTAAGTATTATAATTTTATTACATTGTTGTGGAGGTTTCCCCTTTGAGGTGGCTTTGGTATATTATTCATTTTTCTACTTTATTCTCAATTATTGTTGTGTGATCTCTCATATTTTCTTATTTTGTGTACAATAAAATCATTTTTTCTAAACATATAAGTAAATTCATCACACACACACACACACACACTCACACACACACACACACACACACACACACACACACACACACACACACACACACACACACACACACACACACACACACACACACACACACACACACACACACACACACACACACACACACACACACACACACACACACACACACACACACACACACACACACACACACACACACAATCAAGCCATAAAAATTAAACTTAAAAATTTAGATATATATTGTGAACATTGATTACTTATAGGAATTAGAATTTATTTAAGACACATAAAAAAAATATTTGGATGGAGGATTATCTCCAGTGTACATTGAGATCCCATTAATTATTCCATAGGCAAGTGGAGATGAATGTTTCAAATTGTTTAAATCTATACTTTAATGTACATATTAATTCACTCACATTCTTATCCCACATCAAAGTGATGGCATTACTTACAAACCTAAAATTTTCAAAAGACCCTTATTCCAAATTTATCATATTTATAAAATTTGTACATATTGGCATTTTTATTGGTTAATTTTGGTCCTAATAAGGTCCCTATTTATCCCTTGAGTATTAAAGACACTATATAAAACTTATCAAAAGTATCCATTAGGTTAATTAGAATATAAATCACCTATTAAAAAAAATATTAAATATAGACATATACCTAAGAATATGGACTTATAATATCACCTTTGAATTGGAATTATATATACCTTGTATTAGAATCTAATTATTTAATATATGGCTTACATACCTCTTTTATATTCTTGTTACATTTCTCTATGTTCTTATTTAGGTCAACCTATGGAATAACCATGGCTAAATAGAAAATATATAGGAGTTAGTGATTAGCCTTTTATCATCATGTTAAGTATTATAATTTTATTACATTGTTGTGGAGGTTTCCCCTTTGAGGTGGCCTTGCTATATTATCCAGTTTTCTACTTTATTGTCAATTATTGTTGTGTGATCTCTCATATTATCTTATTTTGTGTACAATAAAATCATTTTTTCTAAACATATAAGTAATTTCATCACACACACACACACACACACACTATGAAGCCATGAAAATTAAACTTAAAAATTTAGATATATATTGTGAACATTGATTACTTATAGGAATTAGAATTTATTTAAGACATAAAAAAATATGTGGATGGAGGATTATCTCCAGTGTACATTGAGATCCCATTAATTATTCCATAGGCAAGTGGAGATGAATGTTTCAAATTGTTTAAATCTATACTTTAATGTACATATTAATTCACTCACATTCTTATCCCACATCAAAGTGATGGCATCACTTACAAACCTAAAATTTTCAAAAGACTATTATTCCAAATTTATCATATTTATAAAATTTGTACATATTGGCATTTTTATTGGTTAATTTTGGTCCTAATAAGGTCCCTATTTAGCCCTTGAGTATTAAAGACACTATATAAAACTTATCAAATGTATCCATTAGGTTAATTAGAATATAAATCACCTATTAAATTTTTTTATTAAATATAGACATATACTTAAGAATATGGACTTATAATATCACATTTAAATTAGAATTATATATGCCTTGTATTGGAATCTAATTATTTAATATATGGCTTACATACGTCTTTTATATTCTTGTTACATTTCTCTATGTTCTTATTTAGGTCAGCCTATTGAATAACCATGGCTAAGTAGACTATATATAGGAGGTAGTGGTTAGCCTTTCATCATCATGTTAAGTATTCTAATTTTATTACATTGTTGTGGAGGTTTCCCCTTTGAAGTGGCTTTGCTATATTATCTAGTTTTCTACTTTATTGTCAATTATTGTTGTGTGAACTCTCATATTTGCTTATTTTGTGTACAATAAAATTATTTTGTCTAAACATATAAGTAATTTCATTACACACACACACACACACACACACACACACACACACACACACACACACACACAATATCAAGCCATTATAATTAATTATAAAAATAAGGGGAACAAAAATAAAACACAGTTTAAATTTTCAATTTAAATGCAAATAATCAAATATCATTCTTCCTTCTTCAATTTGAGATTCATTGGTTTATCTCCTACACACTTTTGAATTTATTCTTCATGGTCTCTCAACATTTTAATACATCCAAGTTATTCTCATAATAAGTACATCCAATTTTCTCTACCTATGTACATAAATACACTTGAGTAAGAATAATAATAATTAGGAATTAGTGGTTAGCCTATCTGATTTAATTAAAAATGTGAATAAAATAATTACAATTAAATAATTCTAAAACATACGTCCTTTAAATAATTAGAATCTAGATTTGTGTAGTAGGTTGATCTCAAAAAATTAAAAAAAATGTAATAAAATAAATGAGGAAATGCAAAGTAGATACAAGAGTTTGAATAAATATTAGACCTAATTAATGTTTTATAATTATAAACCTATAGAATGACTATGTATATCATATAGATCATGCTCTTAAAAAATATAAATATATAACCTATCTTAGGAAGACATGCATAACGTTTGAATTTGAGCTAGTTAGACACAACCTAGTTAAAATCACACCCACCATGTGTGTGACTATGCCACCAACCATTGACATACATAAACTTTCAAAAAATTATTTTTATATCAATGGTGTGATATATATATTATGATGTTCTTATACATGTGATTTATTTTACATCTAGTTATAATTTTTAGAAATTATGTTATTCCTCTTTGACCTAGATTGACGCTCCAAAATAAACAAATGGTTATGAATTTGAGCAACCACTAAAGTGACATTATAAATTATGTATCCTACATGCATTAAAGCATACCTCCAAATATTTATGTGAGTGTGTGGATAGAAAAACTAGAGTGATGGATATGGACCTCCTCTTCCCTAGAAGTGATAAATGTAGTTATATACAATCTAATACCCTCTTTTATCACAAGGAAATTATTGAGATACCATTAAGAAAAAATTCACAAGTGTGTAGGATATAAGTCAATGAATCTCAAATTTAAG